>JARYHS010008074.1:340689257-340848237 GCA_031002005.1 Vandiemenella viatica | reverse complement strand
TCGCGGTCATCCGCTAACTGTACCACATTTGTTATTGTTTACCAGTGTTTGTGTACATAGTAATAAACCTCAAGGAACCATTAAGTGTAGTTCACTTCAGTGGCGACAAGGTTGGGATAAGAACTCTCGACCATCATGGCTACGCCAGCAGCACCTACGGAATGGCAACAGTTCCTCCAAGGACTTCTACATCAGTTCTTCGAATCTCAGAGACAACTGATTGCGGAAGTCAGGAATCTCCGCCAACCCACGGCCCCGCCTCCGTTCCCAGCATTCAACGACGACGTCGAAGAATGGGAGACCTACGAGAAGCGCATAAAACAACACTTCGCAATTCATCACATATCCAAAGAAGAAGACCAGCGTGCATATTTCCTTTCCTGGAACCAATCAAGATGTATGTCTTGCTCACCAAACTTCAGCCACAAGACCCCGACACCCTCACCTTCACGACCATCTGTACGACACTGAATGCATACTACAGACGCCGGTACCATGTCGTCGCGGCCCGCGTCGAATTCTATCAATGCCGGAAGAAGCCCGATCAGACGTATCGCCAGTGGGCGGCCGAACTCCAAGGCCTTAGCAGAAAATGTAAGTTTCAAACTCGTTGTTCCCACGAATCCTACGCCGACGACATGGTGCGTGATCACATCATACAGGCTGCACCAGATGCCGCACTCCGGCATGACGCCCTCAAGTTAGAGGACCCATCCCTGGAGCAGGTCATCGAACTTGCCTACAAATTCGAAATATCTACGGCCGCAGATCGCCGCCTGGAGTCCTGGGCGGATGTGGCCGCAATCCGAACCGACGTAGAGGACACACAGGACGTCGCCGCCATCCAGAGCTCCCAGTCGCGCTCCTCCCGACACCACAACCGGGGACCGCTTCCTCAGAAGGACATCGAACCGGCCCGTTCCGGCAGGGGCACCAAGTCTCGGCAGCAGCAGCGGATCCCGCAGCGCCGACGCCGCAGCCCGCTCCGCCTACCCTCCTGCCCCGCCTGTTATTCAGCACATGAGAGGGAAAATTGTCCGGATCGTTGGGCTGAATGCTCACGTTGCGGCAAGGAAGGACACCTGGCGTCCGTCTGCCGCACCAACACCACCAATGCCAATCCCGGCTCTCGCCGCCCAGGGTCTTACCAAGACAGGTTGAGCGGCGCACCTATGGATATCAATCAGGTAGACACTTCCACAGCATCCAAACTTTTTATTGACGTTACGGTCAATGGCAAGCCCCTGCGCTACAAGTCGACACAGGAGCAGCAGTCTCATTGCTTAATTATACTACTTATGTGCAAATTGGCTCGCCCCCCCTCTCGCCGGCCCCCAAGCGCCTCCTGACATACAACAAACAGGAAATAGCACTCCTGGGACAGTTCACAGCAAACGTCATGTATAAGTCTGTACATCGTTCAGTCCCCTTTTTAGTAGTTAACAGTTCTCTCACAGCAGACTTATTTGGACTGGACGCTTTCCGCTTATTCGGATTTTCAATTGAGGATAACATACACCTCGTATCTCAGCATGTTCCTTTTCCTGAAGTGGACGCCCTTTGCACCGAGTTTCAGGACCTGTTCTCACCAGGCGTCGGCTGTGCAAAGGACTTCGAAGCATCACTCCAACTCCGGCCGGACGTACGGCCTCGATACTTCCGGGCACGCCAGGTACCCGTAGCGCTTCAACAACCACTTCAGGAAGAACTTCAACGTCTCCAAGACGAAGGGATCCTCCAGCCGGTGCGGTTCAGCCCCTGGGCCACGCCGTTGGTCATAGTTCAGAAGCCAGGACGCCGCTTACGTCTCTGTGGTGACTTTAAGACCACCGTCAACCCGCATCTGCTGGTAGACGACTATCCACTTCCGAGACCGGACGACCTCTTCCGTAAACTAGCAGGAGGTACCTACTTTACAAAAATTGACCTGGCAGAAGCATACCTTCAAATCCCTTTGGATATCCAGTCCCGACAATACACAGTCATCAACACTCCCTCTGGCCTCTTCCAACTCAACCGGCTCATGTTCGGCTTGGCCAGTGCTCCAGCGATTTTTCAACGGTATCTCGAACAACTTCTCCAGGATATTCCGGGATGCATCAACTATCTCGACGACATAGTCGTCACGGGACCCTCCGCTGCCGAACACATGACCAACCTCCGCCTACTCTTCCTCCGCCTCCGTGCAGCAGGATTGAAATGCAACCTTTCCAAGTGTCAATTTTTTCAACAATCCATTTCCTACCTGGGTCACATCATCGCTCAGGAAGGCATTTCCCCAGCATTTTCCTATGTGGACGCTATTTCCAACTTACCTCGGCCTCAGGATCTACATCAGTTGAAATCTTTTTTAGGCAAGATTTCATACTACAGAAAATTTATACCCTCAGCAGCACAAGTGGCAGCACCCCTGTACCACCTCTGTCGCAAGAATGTCCCGTTCCGTTGGACCCCAGCTTGCGAGACCGCATTCCACACCCTTAAACAGCAGCTCAAGTCCGCAGCATGCCTCATGCCATACACTCCAAACCTCCCCTTGATACTTGCCACAGATGCATCCGATTACGGTGTGGGGGCAGTTCTGTCTCATAAATTACCAGATGGCACGGAACGCCCCGTAGCTTACATCTCCAAAGCCCTATCGGCTGCTCAGCTTAAATATTCTCAAATCGAGAAAGAGGCGCTAGCTATTGTTTTTGCCTGCTCCAAATTCTATTCCCTTTTATATGGGATTTCTTTTCATCTCATTACCGACCACAAGCCACTCCTATCACTATTTGATCCGTCCACACGTCTGCCTACCAAAACATCCCACCGCATCCAGCGTTGGGCACTATTCCTGTCCCAGTTCAGATATACCATGCATTTCCGTACCACCTCCAGGCATGCCAATGCAGACGCCTTATCCAGACTACCGCAGGGACCAGACCTTGCCTTCGACAAGTCGGAACTTCTGGTGTTCCAGATCGACGATGACATACAAGAAGCACTGAAGACATTTCCAGTCACGGCCTCAAAAGTCGCGGCAGCCACAGGGGAGGACCCCCTCCTCCGTGTCATCCGACACCACATCCAACACGGGTGGCAAACACGTTCCCCTCCACGCCATCATCAAGACCTCAAGTTCTACTACTCCATCCGCCACCAGCTCTCAGTAGTAGAGGGAGTGCTCCTCCGCACAGAACCAAATTCCACCCCGAGGGTCGTCGTTCCGAGATCCCTACAACCGACAATCCTCCAAACTCTCCACCAAGGACACTGGGGAATTGCCCGCACCAAATCCCTTGCCAGACGCCATGTATTCTGGATCGGCCTTACCACGGATGTCACGAAGATGGTGCGGCGCTGTACCATCTGTGCCCAACAACTGCCCCGCCCCCCTCAAAAGTTCCTTTCCTGGCCGGCACCGTCCGGACCCTGGGAACGCATTCACCTCGACTTCGCTGGCCCATTCCTAGGCCACCAGTGGCTCCTAGTGACGGATGCCTTTTCCCACTTCCCATATGTCGTCCGTTGCTCCACAATCACCACAGAGGTCACCATTTCAGCCCTCACGAAGATCTTTTCCATCGAAGGATTACCATACGCTATCGTCACAGATAACGGACCGCAATTTCGAAGTCGGGAATTCCTATCCTTCTGTACCGCCAACAATATCCAACACCTCCTCACCCCGCCCTTCCACCCCCAATCTAACGGGGAGGCGGAACGGCTAGTCAGAACATTCAAAACCCAAATGACCAAATACACCACAAGTCACAAACTCGAAGAGGCATTGACACTCTTCCTCAGTTCCTATCGAACCACTCCAGTGGGGGCCAAAAGCCCGGCGGAATTGCTGCATGGCCGCCAACCTCGCACTCTCCTCCATCTCCTCTTACCCCCGCCCAAAGTACAGGTACCTTCGGGCCCATTCCGTTTCACCCCGGGCTCCCTAGTCTGGGCCCGCGGGTTTGGCTCCCGGGCCGGTTGGCTTCCGGGGGTCATCCAGCGGCCCCGGGGCCGCCAACTGTTCGACGTCAGCCTGGATGGCCGGATAGTGCGACGCCATCGAAACCAACTACGTCCCCGCTACCCCACGGCACCGTCCTCTTCCACCACGGCACGGCCATCCACTTCTTCCTCTCCTTCCCTGCCACCTCCACCACTCCTGCCGTCTAACCGTTGCTCAGGGACAGTTACAGCGCCACCAACGACGCCACAACCTGTCGGTCGCTCCGACACCCTTCAGCCGCAGCCTCTCGACCACCTGCGGGGACCATCTTCAGCGCCCCCCGTACAGCCCCCGGCCATCGACGCCGACGAACCGATGCCGTTAGCTCCACAAGTACCTCCACCACAACCTGCACCACGACGCAGGTCGGCACGCATCGCCAGGGGAACAGCTCCGTACTCCCCTGGAGGTAGCCTTCATAGTCTGCTCCAGGGCGCCGCGGCAGACGACCTCGCAGACGTCGCAGACATCGCTTCCCCCCCCCCCCCCCGGGAGGGAGGTATGTTCAGTCTGCCAGTAAAGGCCCCTGCCAGGCAGACCTCACACACAACGCGCCTGCACGCCGGGATACATATACGACTCCAAACAGGCGCAGAGACATCAAAACAAACCAGGAAAACAAATAGAATCATCTAGAAGCTAAGTGGGACTATTTCTTACAGAGGTCGCCGTACTACCACACAACGGAATTCCTGCGCCAGGCCGCCTATATAAGCGTAGCCGGCCGCTCCACCGCCAGTTCCGGCCTGACCGCGGAACCAGCTTCAACTACAGAAGACCACCGGAAGTTCGCGAGAAGTAGAAGCCGTCTCTCTCTACCCCGGATCATGGACCAGGCTAAATTTCTCGACGGTCATCCGCTAACTGTACCACATTTGTTATTGTTTACCAGTGTTTTGTGTACATAGTAATAAACCTCAAGGAACCATTAAGTGTAGTTCACTTTCACCATCCGCTTAGCGGTCCAGCGGATTCGGGGAAATACGAGGGGTTGCCACATTCCTGTGGGCGACAGCTACCTGCCTGCATCTAGCTGCAGCCTCACAAATCCGTTGGCAAACATAGGTTGCTACAACTTCACACGTATGTACTGTGTCAGTACATAGCCCACTTTCCCCGGAAAATTTAAAAATTTACGTCTATAAAGTTTTTAAATTTCTTACTTTCACAGTCACTGAACATATTTTCACCACTTTTCACTTGCCTTCACGTTCACACAATGGATCTCGCATCAACATCTCTGAATTACGTAACTTAATCTACTATTTACAATCTTAGAGCAACTCAGTGAAGTGTGACATCTCACATCCCCATTAACATTTTGAATTTTGAAATTAATTATAGCTCGTGCCTTGTTGCAAATCTGCTATCACAGAAGGTGATATTAAATTGACTGGGTTTTGGCAAGGTGATCTAATTTCAGTCCAGCAACCCGTGAGTCGCCAGTATCAATGGCTCAGATTCACACACTCAATTATTCACAATAATACTACGGTTATCCTACGAAATAATGAGAGAAATTATTAAAGGAATTTATCTAAGCTACTTATTCATGCACTAGAGTAATTCTATTTCTACAGGATTTTGATTATTTATAGGATTGTGGTTCAGTTAGTTATGCCTTCTTTAACAACCATAACCTTATCTATCACTGGAACTGATACATGTTGTAGTATGGTTCAAATCGAACGTGAGGAGCTCGTGTGATACCTGCGCAAGTTTCTTGTGTTGTAGACACCTATGATCCTATCCTCCCCCTCTAGGAGATAAGCATTCGGATTGACAATTTCCTTAACCCGATAAGGTCCTTGGAACAGACTAAAGAATTTTGATATCAGTTTCCTATTGGCGTCCGAAGGTTTAGAACACTTCAGCAAGACCAGATCACCGACTTCGAATTTCTGCGTTTCCTGTCGATCAGCTCGTTCTTTCCGTCGGTCAGCTTTTTCTAGAAGAAATTCCCTTGTCTTTTCTTGTCGCTGATTCCAATCTTCGGTGCAGTCACTGTCGGGATAACTTATAATTTCTTCTGCAAGTGTTTTCGTTGTCTGTTGGAAGTGCAAATCCACTGGCTTGCAGTTAGTGCTACAGTGATATGAGCAGTTAAAAAACTTCTCTATAGCTGGGAGGTGCTTGACCCAAGACGCATGATTATCACCCACCAAGAGCCTAAAGTACACCCCCAGCTGTTTCATATAACGCTCTGCCAAATTACACTGTGGAGATCGTATCGAACTGAAGATGGGTAGGATTCCTTGCTGTCGCAATCCTTCGATCCAGCGCTTACTTGTGAAGATGGTTGCGTGATCGGATAGGATTCGGGCGGGTTTGCCACATTCTGGTATGTATTTCTTTAGAACAATATCTAGGCACTGTTTTGTGGTCGTGCGTGTGGTTGGATAGAGCTTCACCAGTTTTGAGAATGCATCAACTACGACAAAAACATACTGGTAACCAAATCTGCCTTTGGGAAGTGGTCCATAGAAATCAATACACGCTAGTTCGCTAGGCTTATCGGTTATCACGGGATGACATTCTCCTATGTATCGGATATTGGGATGTTTAGCCCGCTGACACGCATCGCAAGCACGGGTAACCCTCGCGATCGCGCGCTTCAGCGCTCTATAGTACCACTCCTTGCTCATCATCACATAAGTTCTGAGAGTCCCTTGGTGTCCGAAGTGGTTATGATATAGGCTTATGACCTCTTCAAGCATGCTCGGAGGAAGCCAAATCTTCCATCGTTCAGTAGCATTTTGTCTCCTGAAACATATACCATCGTGAATGGTACACAACATGGCCGTATTTCGGACACGTAGGTCCTCTCCTCCGGATCCGACCTCAATGTAGTTCCTAATACCACTGATCTCACTGTCTGAATGCTGCGCGTTGGCTATCTTTCGTCTAATCTCCTCCGCTGTCTGGTCTTCGCACCTGTTGATCACGGCGATCAAAACCTCGTTTGGTTTCTGAGGTTCTGACTGTTGTGTATCACCGTTGATTGCGTGCCTGCTTAGCCAGTCTGCAACTTGGTTTTGGCTTCCTCTGCAGTATTCGATATCAATGTCATATTGCTGTAGCTCAAGTGCCCACCTGGCGATCCTTCCCGTAGGAAATTTGGCGTTACGTAAGAAAGTGAGTGCCTGGTGATCAGTACGCAAATGCGTCTTCCTGCCCAGAATATATGCACGAAACTTGGTGACCGCGAAGTGGATCGCAAGCATTTCCAATTCCGTGACAGAATAACGGGTTTCTGCTTCTTTTAGTGTCCTGCTGGCCATAGCCACCACACGAAAGTTTCCCTGGCCATCTTTCTGTTGAAGACATGCCCCGAGGCCCCAAGCGCTCGCATCTGTATATAGATAGAAGGGCTTTTCAAAATCCGGATGGGCGAGGCACACACATTGTTGGAATGCTTCCTTAGTCTTCCCGAAAGCTTGTTCCTGCTCTTCTGTCCATTCCCATTTCTGTCCTCCTTTCAACAATTTGTACAGAGGTCCCACCAATTCAGAAAACCGAGAGATATTTCCTCTGTAGTAGGAGCAGACACCTAGGTATTTCCGCAACTCACGCAGCCTTGTTGGACGCTTGAAATTCATTATTTCTCGAATTTTGTCTTCCGCTGGACGTATCCCATTAGGAGTGATAATGAAGCCAAGGTACTTCACCTCCTGTGTGCAGATTGTCGCCTTGTCGGGGCGAAGCGTTATCCCGCGGTCTTTCAGCACCTTGAAGAGTGCTTCCAAATGCTTTATGTGATCCTCGAACGTTTCTGACGCTATGAGAATGTCGTCGATGTATATAGTACAATATTCCTTCATTTCCGCTGGCAAGATCTCATTCATCGCACGTACAAACGCACTTGACGCGTCCTTTAGACCAAATGGAATCCGGGAAAACTGATACTGGCGGCCCTCAAACAAAAACGCCGTGAATGGTCGACATGAACCCTCCAATTCAATTTGGTTGAAACCTGATGTAATATCCAACGTTGTCAACCATTTTCGGCCCTGGAACCTGCTCATCAAATCTTGTATTGGCTCAGGCCTTTCGGCGTCCCATTCTAACCTGTTGTTTAACACACGGGCATCTAGGCACAATCGTATAGTCCCATCTCGTTTGTTTACAACAGTGAGGGGATTAGTATGTGGCGCTGCTGCCCTGGATATGATACCCATTTCCTCCCACGTCTGGATAACTTCTCTAGCAGCTTCTCTATATTTGTGCGGTATAGGATAAGTTCTTGCACGCAGCGGCGTAGTGTCATTTATTCGGAATCGGTGCACGATCCCCTTTGCCTTTCCCGGTCGAAATGAGAATACCTCGAGGTTCCGCAGAAGCAGGTTGTTAATCCTTTTGGCCTGGACGTCCGTCAGTGTCTTGGCGTCACGGATTTTTCTAAGGAGCGCGTCAACTACGAGATTTCTTTCGTCTATCAGGGCTGTAATCTTCGTTTGCTCTATGATATGAGCGTCTGTCATTTGCCTAGGTTTTGGAGCGACTGATTCATCAAGCTGATCTGACTTCTCCGGCATAACAGTGCATGCGAACGGCAGCCTGTGCTGAGCTCCATCTCAACTCTACGTCTGTCAGGTTAGAAACGGTGCGTGATTTCCAATTAATTATCACACCCTTTTCCGCCAGGATGTCGCATCCTATTATCACGTCCACGCTCAAACCTTTGATGATCAACGCTGAAATCACTATTATCTGCCCTTCAATATTTAACGACAAAAGTATCTCCCTATTGCACCTCCTTTCCTTCGCCCCAAACGCGGGAACTAGATGTACTTCTCTTGTTGATATTATATCAAGTTGTCTTTCATTCGTCTGCATTCTTCGGATTAAATGTTCTGCAATGGCAGTAACATCGCTCCCTGAATCAAGGAGTACCGAGCAAGGCATGTCGAAGATATTAGCTTTCAATCGAGGGCACTTGTCCATTGCCTCCGGTTTAGAGTCTGATGGTCTTCCAATATCATCATTTATTTCTAACCCCCCTTCCTTCCAATACTTCAGACTCGTCACCATATTCGGCCTATTTGTTTTGGTAGGTGTGCCCTCTAGATCTTGTCAAACGGAATTCCCAGCGCTTGACAATTCCGCGCGTTCGGGCGTCGCCTCTACATCTCTTCCCGAGCTTTCTGCAACCTCCATCCCTTCTTGCAGCTCACGTTTCGTCAAAGTTCTCACTGGAATTTCCTTCCTCTGTTGCTGGCGGTTGTCATTGTAAGAGTCGTTTTGCTGGTTGAAGTTTTCTCGCCATGGTCGCTGATTCCTTTCGGCAAACCAGGGCTTCCCTTGTCCCGAAGATTTTCTTTCGCCGTGACAGTTATTTTCGTGTTTCGTCACGTCTTCTTGTCGCCCTTTCGTCTTTTCATCAAAATCTGCCATCTCCAATGTGCTAAGCAACTGTTGGATTGTAGTAACGTGCACCGGATTCAATAGATTCCGTACATATCTTGGAAAATGTGATCGCAAGACATAACATATTTCTGCCTCCGGCATCGGCTGATCCAGGTATCGCGACAACGCGATTAACTCTGAAGCATATGTTGCCATGGATTCAGAGCCTTTGGGTGGATACTTGCCATGGTATAGTCTGCTTTTTAGCTGCGACTGTGCGTTTTGTCCCCAATAGGTTTTCAGAAATGTAGCCTTAAATTCCGCGTACACAGTATCTTCTGAACAGGTTACATCTAGCCAAGCCCGTTCGCCGGCCCCAAAACATTGCTGAACAAGTAACATTCTCAAATGTTCTGGTATATTCTTGATTCTGATGTAGGAGTCTGGTTTTCTGAGAAAAGCCTTTGGGTTTATGCCATTCTTGGCCTCAAACATTGGCAACGGCAATTCTATGGTGCCACATGCCAAGTTATTTGCACCAACATCATTCATTCGTGTAGTCCGTGCTGCTTCTCCCGAGCCCACGGATGCCACTTCCTCTCGGAACCCTTCCAACTTTTGTGCTACATTTCTTGATAATTCTTGATGAACTTGTCGTAGATCCTCTATTGCCGAGTTGCACCCAGTGACATTTACTTCCAGTTCACCTACACGAGCTTCTACTAGCGCAAGCTTTGTGTTGGTGGCTTGCATGCTTGACTCAAAATCTTCAGTAAGTTTTTTAGTTTGCTCCTGCGTCTCTTCCAATCGTTTAGTGACGCTGTCTTGGGTACTACGCAAGTTCTTGACTTCAGTTTCCAACATTCCATCTGTGTGCTGCAATTGCCTGATTTCTTCCTTAATTGACTCAGTGCAATTACCAATTTCCTGAGTTATAACTTTGCGAAATTCAGTTTGCGTCTCAGTAAGCCTACGGTTCAATTTCTCCCCTTGTGAATGGATGTTTGCACTTAATTGTTTTAACAAATCCATCACCATCGTCAAATTTGCCTGTTCAGGTTCGGTATCGTCCACATGTACACGCGTATCATCTAGAAGAGGTGCAGATACCATGCTACCTTGGGTTTCGCATCTGGCATGTGGGATATCTGGATCTAACTCTGCACTTTCGCAAGTCTCAACCAACTTATTCATTTTATCCATTCCGACGTTTCTACTCCTTAACCACATGTGCAAGAATAATTAAACAAGAAATTTTACTATGACAATTATCAGTATGGAAACAACGCAGAAGATAAACTCTGGACCAGAACGCCAAATGTACTACTACTCTGGAAGTGAAAACATCACCAAATTCTACAACATGCATATAACTACAATATGGAACAAACAAGACATATATTCATTCACTCTGCCATAGATACGGGACGATATCACCGGATATGCCATATGAAATTATTAAAATTACAGGGTTCTTCACCAAAAGTAATTTTTGGGATCAAATTTTGAAAATTTGAATTATTCTTACCGCGCCATAAATAATTAAATCTCAACTGTATTGCTTTAATTATTAATTATCGTTAATTATAATTATCGGGCCCCACGTGATAAGCGCCAATGAAGTGTCACGCTAATTGCGACATCAAAATATGTTATTCATTCTATTTATTATAAATCATCCATTAATATTTATTGGATCACGTACATGGATTGATTAATTAATTAAAAGTGATTCAGAGATGAGATTTCTTATTATAAACTGTCCGGCATATATTGTTATTCCTCAGGGTCGTTACTGGGCTAGTGGACGCACGCAATACACACAATACCGTATGGTTTCTCCTGCGACGGCAGCTGCAGGCTTCTTGTGATGACAGCTGCGGTCAGGTCCGTGGTGTCGCTTCTTGTCGGGCGCACGGTCGACGCTGCACAGACGTAAAGTGGCCCCTCAAGCAGCTAGGACGCAGTCTGGCGTCGAACCTGCTCCCTGGAGATACGGACTGGAAGGCTCTTACAGCAGAAGCGCGAACTCACACTTTCACTCGCGTCTTATATTCCAACGTCCGGCCACGTACCGCCACGATGTGCACACCTCTGTGGCCTCCCAGCGAGTGTCCCCCATCCCCATCCGCTTAGCGGTCCAGCGGATTCGGGGAAATACGAGGGGTTGCCACATTCCTGTGGGCGACAGCTACCTGCCTGCATCTAGCTGCAGCCTCACAAATCCGTTGGCAAACATAGGTTGCTACAACTTCACACGTATGTACTGTGTCAGTACAAGTGTTCCATAAGGAACTCTCTCTAAAAAGAAAAAGAAAAAAGATTTGCTCTTATTACTTGTCAGTCATAAGATACGCGAAATATGAAATCTTACAAACGTGTTTTAGTAACAAATACTATTAATAAAGAGAAAAGATATTCTACATTCCCCATGCTGTGTTGCTGGTTAATATGGAACGCCGAAAGCAATGTTTCATACGATGTTATACGCTCATTTTAATGATTGATTAATTCCTTATTTTCTGCAGATACATTTTTTTCTCCCAGATAAAATTCTTAATGCTGTATTCAGTAGCTTTTGATGTCAATGGCTTCTGTCAATTTTTATTAAAAGTAATTGAGGCTAGTCCGTATCTAGGCTACAGTCAAGGGTAGAAAGTATTAAAGTTCTATGAGTTCGTCGTTAAAACATAATACCTCTGAGCAAAGCTAGCTTCAAAGAGCATTAATAACACCCAAATGGTGCTCAAAGCCAGCCTTAGTTTGCAATGCAGCAGGGAGCTACCGATTTTACAGTTGTCTTCACAACGTGGCAAAGTGAAAATCAGCTCGACAGTTTGCAACAGCCGTATTAGCATTTAGATTATTTACGGTCACTATCTATCAACTCAGTAAGCCGTTAATAAACACACTACGTTACTGTGACACATTTTAGAGCACGTGCCTCACCTTTTGCAGTGCTACTTATTCTACTTAGATGAAATTTTATTCGTAATAAATATTAGATGGCTTAAGTTTATTCACATAATCGAGACACTCACGTTGTTGACCGTTATAGAAAATTACACAACAGGTGTTTGATTTATATTTCTGTATATATATTTGTTACATCAATTTTAAATTAATATTTCTTAACCAATTTTTACGTCAACGTAACAACCTTTTTTTAAATCACCTAAGTTCTTCTTTCATTAAGTAGTAAGGACAACAAAATTAAAATAATTTTGTAAGTCTTTGTCATATAACCCACGATCCATTTGCTTTGGTAGTGGTTTATAGTGATTCAGAAGGATTTCCCTTTCTGAGTTAATATCTTGAGGTTCTTTTCTTTTATTTTCTTGCTACACGCCATACTGTTTTCATTACTATAGATTCGTCTAATACAATACTTCCTCCAATTATCTGATCATCACCACGTACCTATTTTAGGCTATGTCCTCAGTTATTTAAATTTCGCACACTTCGTGTCAGTGATTGATCATAAAGTTGATGTAACTCGCCTGTACCGTCCGTCCTGTGTAAATCGTGAAAAAGTATTGTTGCGGCTCAAAATTTCGATATAGATATCTGAATTCATTGACACTCATGATTCCAGATTTTTTTTTTTGCTTACGTGTGACACATGTTTATTTAGTGTTACTCGACTGCTAATCTTTTTTATTTATGCGAAATTTCGTTTTAGCTGTGTAGTTTTGGCATTTCGTGATTTGAGCCTGGTCTTTTCATTACATTGCCTTTAATAGGGATCCTTTCGAAAGTAAGCAGTTTATATACAATTTGATAATGATGATACTATTAAAGCTATAAATTATTGTGACATGTATCTCCATAACTGGTAAATATTTGGCTTATTACTATTGGTTACTCGGAATTATTGTTATATTTTGCGCCAATGGTGACTTCTATATTTATAATCTGATATTAACGTTTTACATTTCACAATTTCAAGTTCCTGATTAAATTATTACGTTTGTGCGTTTATTGAAATAACTTTTTTTTCTGTCTCTTGAATGGTTTGACGCAAACTTTGGAGTCTGATGTCTTAAATCGGTATCTTGGATTAATTATTTTATCATTTATAATAAACCACGAGAAACCTATCACAAGTTTCGCTGCGATAAAGTGCTATGTTCCACACATAAAGTAGGAAAGAGTTCTTTCTGAGTCCTAGATAAAAGTTTGAAACTAAATTATTTCTGTTTTTCAAGAAGTGTCTTTTCGCCAGTGCTATTTTGCTTTTAATATCGTTGTTGCTTTGGCCATTAGCTGTAATTTTGCTTCCTAGGTAACATAATTCACTTATATGCCATACAGTATTTGATCCTATTTTTATATTTAATCTACTATTACTGCTATTATTTCTACTTCATTTCATCACTTTTGTCTTGATTTGGTTTATATTTAGTCCAAAATCTTCCTTCAATATTTTGTTCATGCCATTCAGTAACTTCTCAGTATCGTTGGTCTGTTCTGCTAACAGGACAATGCCATCGTGAACGCTTATGCCACTTTCAATTTTTTTCTTTTATTTTCGAAATACCTAATTCACACCTAATATTTTAAGGTATAAATCCTTCAGGTTAGTTATTCTCGGTGTATATAAGTGAAACTGGTAAAAAATTACAGTAAGAACTTTTGAAAGTATCCTTACAGCAGGATGTGTTATAATTCACCTAAGATTATCTTACCTCGGGCACACAAGTTTTTTTCGCAGACAAGAGATATGGAAAAGGAACATTAAAATTAAGAGTGAGATTAATGGAGATATAGATCAACCAGCTATTCGCTAAAGGCACAAAAAATTTATGTCATCTTGGACCATCCATTTAGCCAGTAGATTTTGGTGATAATGATCGAGTTTAATCCAAGTTTGCGTTGCTAATTTTGTGATGTGGGGATATTTAGGTAGCACGTAATTCAGAACGGAGTGCAATTTTTTACTTATAAGGAGGTAATTACTGTGACGAACGTCCTCGCATTTACAAATGGCAAAATAGCAATAGTCAGAATTGATGCGAAGCTAAACATATTTCCTGTCTGGTTACAAACATCGATGGAATTCTCCTTCCTTTCTTATAGTATCATTGATTCGTGTCGGGATAAATAACATACGTAATCGTTTTCAAATTTTTCGTTAATTATGTCCGTTTCAGAGATCCTCAGGATTGAAAGACATGGAGGTAGAGCGTCGTATTCCTTCCCTTGACTTCGGCACTAGTGTGGAGGCGGTGTGCGAATTTTATCTAACAACGGAGTATAAGGCGTGCAGTAATTTTGGAACAGTAATTTGATTTGCATTTACTGAATAATCATGTTGTTACGGAATGTCCCATCTAGTGATAGCTAGGGCGCTAATGACCTCGCTGTCGACGGGCCCTAAAGTCACAAAACAAAATAGCACTTAAAATGATACTGATCATTATGAAGTTGAAACTTCCCTTTCGTGATGAAAATTTAAAGCCACAACTAACATATGTTTCGCGTATTGTGTTGGCAGAGTGACTGACTGTGGTAATGCGTCACTGCAATCAGTTAGCAATCAGCAGGACATCAGTCTCTCTCGTGGGTGACGTAGCTGTGTGTTCAGTCAGCATCGTCTCTGTGAACGATATAGGGAAATAAAATTTGAGATCCAATTTCAATTTTTTTTTAAATATTGTAGTAAAAGAGGAAAAATACCGGTATAGGAAATACCGATTGTGTGAATACAGACATAATGGATTTATAGGCCATATACATATGGAATTGTGTACGCCTACTAAAGTTAACTCCCGACTCCGTGTACCGTTCGTTGATGAATTAATTGGATTTTTGGGCTCAGGTTATCGCGATTTTTCAGTTTGGATTGTTTACACGCATCGAAATATTTGCAAACAATGTTACAAATCTCTGAGCTCCGTGAATGTTAATACACATGAAGTAATGTGGTATTCCAAGCAGGGTTTCATTGATTTCGATGAGGGTTCAAGATTTTGGATTGGCGGAGGTAGTTTCGGACTTTAGTCTCTAAGCCTATCGGTGATTTGTACTTTTGTTTAGTGTGAGTGGGATACTAATGATGCAGTACTCGTAAGCATTTATTCTTACCGCTGATGGATACGTTTTATATCTGGTTAGCCCCTAATATTTATTATAATGGTTAAAGTCGTAATAAAACTAATTCTCCAGCAGGATTCATCTAAATCAATTATGCAGAAGCAGGATGGCTGTAGTTTTCTTCTGAAGCGTTCATAGCGTACGTCACAAACACCAATCAAGCTTTGCTTCAAGTTAATGTCCGGTAGTGGATTCGAACGTGTCTTCTCGACTCCAATTTAGTCACGATACAGCGGAAACAACATACCCTTCACACATATATTATTATTGGTACAAAGCCCGGTATATACCTGCCATCGCTTCAGGTGCAAATTGTTTGAGGTACTCGGTCCAGCACGTGCATATAAATTTCTCAGAATCAACCCTGCGAATAGAAATGTTTATTCAATGGGAACTTATCAAGAGCCATTGTGAGAAACTCGAAGGGAATAATTTTTGAAAATAATATTTGCTTCAATTCTTTTATTCAAAATTAAAATTTCCGTTACTTTGCTAATAGTAAATTCATCAAACTACGACCACTTTTAACATTTTTTGTAGAAAACGAATTGCTTTTTACCAAGTTTTTCGACAGCCGATGGAAGCTGAAACTTAATAATTTATTAAATTTGGAAAGGCAAGCTTTTAAAACTGTATGTAAACACTTCATCAGCACAATTAAAAAAGTGAACTCATCAGTTGACTGGTAGCTCAGTTTTCTTCCTTACCTACTAGAATGAAATGAAAACGATTGCAGAATCCATAGTGACCACCCTGAGGTATTTTTTTAACCTTTGAGAGCTGTATTTACTTTCCTTGTTGAGTACACAGCAATAGGAGAGTGCTTCACTTTAGGAATAATAAATATTACTCTCGCCGATGCGGCATATTCCAACTGCAGGTATCCTCTAATTGCAATGTGCTCTACAATGGAAGTAAATATAGCTCTCAAAAAAGTGGAAAAAAACCTGTGGTTCAGGGCATTGATTCTGCGAGCGTTTGCACTCCAAACTAATTGGTAAGAAATAAAATTGTGCTACTCCTCGAGTGATGGGCTCATTTTGTTCATCGTAGTGACTAAGAGTTTGTAGGCATTTTTAAATAAAATTATAAATATGAAACATTGGACGAATGTTTGTTACTCAATCACGCCGTAACGACCCAACAAATTTGAATAAAATTTGATTTGGCGTTAGAATAAAGTTTGGATTAGCACTCAGATAATTTGCAACCCGTAAAAACGAATAGTTACATTTATAATCGAACAGTAATATGTGCGAGAGTGGTTAGTTAGCGGTAACGCTCTGGTTTCGCATTCTGAAGGATGCGGTTTCGAATCCCCGTCCAGATATAAGTTTTCCATGGTTTCGCCATATTACTCCAGGCGAATGCTGGGACGGTTCTTTGAAAAGGCCATGGCCGAATTCTTTACTGTTTTTTGCCCCCAGTGCTTACCCGCCTCTAATGACCTCGACCTTGGCGATGCTTAAAACCATTAGGAAAAAAAAACACAAATTTTTTTTTTCTTGGTTTCTGTATCTACATATGTACTTTGCAATTCACGAATTTGAGGGTGGAAGAATGTGCTTTGCACCAAAATTAATCTCTACTCCGTGCATTCTAATCCGCAATAGCACGAGGTAAGAAAGCATATAAGCATCAGTGTGGCATCATATTTTCGTAATCTTATCACTCCTGTCATTGCGGCCAAAATAGGTCGGTAAACGAAGTATTTAATCGCAGTTGTGAATGAAAGTGGGAGTACGCATGCTTACCAATAAGTTCAAACGAAATCTAAGTCATCTATGTACCAGAGTATTCCAGCCCAATCGACGAATCAATTCTGTGACGCTTTCATAAGGACTGTAGCAAGCAGTCACGAATAGGGCTCTTCTCTGTACTTTCTCTATTCTGTCAATCAGCCTTCTACGAAACGGTTCCTAAATGGCGCAGTACTCCAAATATGAGCAGACGAAAGTTTTGTACGTTATCTCCTTTGTTTGTGCATTACAACTTTTCAAGGTTCGACCTTTGAATTGCAGACTAGAATTAGCTCTACCTACGATCGAATTATTGTGCAAGTCCCATTACATGTTGTTTTGTACTGTTACGCCAAAACACTTCACGGAATCGGCCACATCAATATCTGAACTGTTTACTTTGTATCACGGAAGAAACGGATTCTTTTTGTTAGTTATTAGCGTTGCCTTGCCTTGTAAGCTGCCATTTGTCCCACCATGTTGAAATAACATCCAGATCACGTTGAATTTCCAAGCAATCGACCGATTTCCTTATTTCCCTATATATGACCGCATCATCAGCAAACAAGCTCACCTAGATCTTCACATTGTCTCGAAGTCGCTTATGAAAATTAAAAAAAGAAGTGGTCCTATTACACTTTCTTGAGGGACATCCGATGTAACATCTAGATTAGAAGAGGCTTCTCCATCAACGACGACATACTGCGACCGACCAGTTATAAAATCCTTTATCCATTTACAAAGTTGATCCGATATACCGTACGCTCGAATCTTCGCTAAAACTCGAACGCTTTCTAAAATCCAGAAAAATTGTATCAATTTTTGAACCAGCATCAATAATTTTCATTACGTAATGTGTAAAGAAGGCGAGCTGTGTTTTTCATTATCTTATCTTCCGAAATCCTTGATGGTTCAATGTAAGCAAATTATTTTCATCTAGAAAGTTGATAATGTTCGAGCATATAATATGCTCGATAACTCTACTAGAAACAGATATTATAGATATGGGACGGTAGTTACTAGGATCTCTTAGATCTCCTTTCTTGAAAATTGGAGTTACCTGCGTGATTTTCTAGTCGGATGGTACTATTCTGGCCTATAAGTAATTATACTATATATCAGACTAAAATGGTCCGATTTCCGCCTCGTGCTCTGAGAATACTGTTATTAGTATTCCATCCGGACCCGGTGCTTTCCCCCACTTCAGGAGCTCTAATTGCCTTATAATACCTGCCGTATCTATTCATAACTAATCCATAACTCTACACGACGTGAGAAAATGAAAATGCTATCCTTATTTTCCTCAGTGAATGAATTTTTGCGTTAAATACGTTAGCTTCATCGCGGCTTTCTTTAACATCAAAATCATCTTGAAGTAGTACTGGCATCTACTACAACTGACTTTTCATACGAACGAAAAAAATTTCTTTGGGTTTTTTGTGAGGCTCTTAGCATATGAAACACAAGAACAACAAAATCTACTCTGTATCAAAGGATGGATTTAATACTTTTGTGTAAAAGGATAAATTAATATTTATGTGGCGAAGAAGAATGTGAACACAGACTATATTAGTGAAATGTAATTGAACGGGCGTGAGTTAAGTATTCATCTCGGAGACACAAATAATTTTGGATCATGTACTATTCCTGCAGATTTAGAATATGTACTATTGCTGCAAGTATAAATAATTTTAGAGTATGCACTAATTCTGCAAGCACAATTTCACTTTGACGTTCATCATCATCATCAGTGTTCTGCAGTGGGACAGGTTATCACATGGCTGCTCTGCACGCTCTTCTGTCTTCTGCCTTTCTCTTCATGTCCATGTAGTTGCCGTTTCCTTTGGTGTTATCTGTAATTTTGCATTTCCTTTTTCCTCTCATTCTCCTCCCACAAACTAGTCCTTCCAAGGCGTCTTTTAGTTATCACTCCCCTCTCAGCAAGTGTCCCATCCAGTTCTTCTTTCTCTCTTTGATGACTTAGAGTTTCACCAACCCTATCCAACACTTCAAAATTACTTAATTTATCCATCCAGCTTATCCTCTCCATTCTTCTCCATATCCACATCTCAAAAGCCTCAGTGTCCACGTCTCTGCCCCATAAAGAGCCACAAACTATGCAAAACATTTGCCAAGTCTTTTCCTGAGTGTTTTGTCATTTATAGGCGTTAAGTTTTTATATAAAGGATATTAGATATTCTCTTTGTATTGGTTTTATTATTCTGACGTACATTTACATAACTTTAATTACCATTCTGTAATGTCCAGCCTCTGCTGTCATTGATTTTCCGTCACCTCTCCATTTGTGAGACATTTCATCCAGCCGTTTTGGAAGACAGGGAAGATTGGCAAATTCCTGCTGGCGTCCTGTTGTCGGCGAGGTTGCTTTGTTTGACGCAGGTAGAGATGCCACTCCCGGAGGCGGGGGGTGAGAAGGGAAAACTGTCGCGGGCACTTGGGGGCGAGACCCCGTAAAGTCCGCAGGGGTGTGTGTGTGTACGCGGATTTCAAAGAAACGTGGAGGTCGCGTTTTCGTCACGACAATATTTGTCGTGCTGGTTTCTTTAAGTGCTTCCACAAGTGAACCCACCTCAGTTGCCAGATGGAGTTAAAAGTGTTTCTTCATAGTGAAGGAAACATCAAGGTCGCCGACAGCCTCCTGCAGTTACGATAAGTGACAATTTCATGTAAACAATTTTCACCCAGTATACGCCCAAACTGAAGGAGTTTCTTGCTCTCCCTAGCCGGGAACATTGTGTTTATTGTTTGTTTGCCTCCGTTAATTTTCTTTGCTGGCTGAGTTCATTTTTTATGCAATGTTAAATAAACATGATTTTTTCTCAGTGATAATATTTCTAAATTAATTATTTATTTAAAATTCTGCATTAGAATTTCCTTTCTGTAATTAGCGTGTGTAAGTTCAATTTACATCATATTGATGCCAAACAAAAATATTAAAAATACAATTTTACAAATGAATCTTGCATCTCATGCACAGAGAATGTGAATGTTTAAGGTCAAAAGAGCCTAGACATTTCAATACTTATTTATTCATGTTTTTCGAACATTATTTGAATGAAATTTTGTACGGAGTCTGGATTAGGACATTTTATACTTTTTATTCCACATTAACGAATAGTTTCTTTGGAAATCGAAAGGGAATGCGACCACAGCCAACAAATAAGCAGAAGACTAACGAATTCAGTCTGTACAGTGTATCCACAATGACATACTATTGTCATAATGAAACATACCTTGTAACCTTTTTTAGATAGTGACATGCGATTTTTTGTTATAAGTTCTAAATCTTCCCAATTTTCCTTTACATTTGTTGCAGATAATGACGAACCACGGAAGAAGGCCCTATGTGTGTGGTGGCACGCCGAGTCTCATAAATCTCCTGCAACTCCGTCCTCCATCCAAAGCCTCCGTAATTAGATTGGGCACAAAATTTCTGAGGACTGTTACTGTAACGGATTTGACACGGAGTGGATGAGCAGGTGTGTCGCCAGAAATTGTTGACAATGTGCAAGTTGCATTTCAAGGCAGCCATCGGAAATCGATCCTTCCTGCTTGATGGTTACTGCATGAGATTAAATCAGCCATTCCTAAGGTCCTCTATACGCCAGTACATCTCCAGGTCTATAAATTGCAACTTACGCGAGCTTCACGAGCAAATAAACTTTCTGTGCGTGCTGGATTTAATGCTTGCGTGTTACCCTCAATCGAATACTACAGAGGACAGATACCTGCCGAGGGTACTGTTCTCTAATGAAGCCACTTTCTTTGTGTCTGAAAGGATAAACAGCATAACGATCGAGTACGGGATCCTAAAAATTGGTAGCCCCAAAATCAACGTTTGATGCGTCTTTAGAAGGCTGTAATTCTTTTAACAAATCCCCTGAAAAAGTACCAGCGTCACTATCAAAATATTCTTGTCAATAAACAAATCATGTTGACCGATAGGAGATCCGAAATAAGAAAGTCGGTAACACACTATTCTTAGAGGGATGAAAGTAACAGGGAAGCAACTGCTGTTTTACAAAGTAATTAGAAAGTTGTTACGATAAATAAGTTAGTCACTCAAGAATCACAAGTAACAATTTTATTTTCAGATATTTGACGGTTTGAGATTACTCATCAAAATGTATTGTTGAAAGAGCGATATTGTTCTTTACATTTTTTGTTGCATTCTTCCATCTTTCTCTATCTTACGCTAACTGCTTCCATTCAACATACCCCTTACAACCTACGTCTTCAATTATTTGTGTTATATATTCTATTCTTTGTCTATCTCTGCAGTTCTTACTTTCGACTGTACCCTCCAGTAATAGATTAACATATCCCGCATATTTTAAAAATGTGACCCACCATCATGCCTCTTCTTTCTTCAATACTTCTACGAACATCTCTCCTCACCCATCATCTCAAAAGCTAATTAACTTCATACTTTATCAGCCCATTCAAATTTTACGCATCCTTCTACAGTACCAAATTTCAAATTCTTCAAAATGCTGTGCTACACACATATAGTTTTAGAAACGTCTTTCTGAGTCCTAGAATAATATTTAAAAATAAAATATTTCTCTTTTTCAAGAAGGCCCTTTTTGCTGTTGCTAATCTATTTTTAACATCATTCCTGCTTCGGCCATCAGTTGTAATTTTATTCCATATAGAATTCACTTACTTCTCCTATAGCATCCGATTTTATTTTTATTTTTAATCTAGTATTATTGGTATCATTTCTGCTACATTTCATCATTTTTGTCTTGCTTTGGTTTGTCTTTAGTCCAAAATCTTGCTTCAGTATTTTGTCCATACCCTTTGGAAACTTCTCAATATACTCAGCCTGTTCTGCTAATAGAACAATGTCTCTTTGAATGCCACAGTCATTTTTTTACTTCCTTTACTGCTTACTTCATCACACAGATTGAATTTAAACAGGGATATATTACAGCCTTGTCTCATTCCCTTTTGAGATGATACGTGTGTCTCATGAATCTCTACTTTCTTTATAGCCATTGATTCTTATATAGATCGTACATTATTCTTCTGTGTCGATATTTAAGACATGACTTATTTATAATTTTGAACACTTAACACTATCAAAAGCTTTTTTCTTTTTAAATCAGCAAATGCCATAAAGTACATTTTTTCCCTCTGATCCACCCTTCAAGTATTAAACCTGAAGCGAGAATTGCTTCTATTGTACGGCGCTTTTTCATAAAACCAAACTGATCTTCACCTACTATCTCTTATACTATCCATTCTATTGTTCTGTATATTATTTTGGTAAGTAATTTTGAAGCATATGTTGTTTCAAAATTACTTACCAGGATAATATATCGAGTAATAGAAACGATAATAGAAAAGATGGCTGTAGTTTAATAGCAGAAAATGAATTTAAAAGTAGAAAAAAATTGTTGCTAATTTCAGATTGATCCATAAGTCTGGAAAGTATGGCGAATTAGAAGCAGAGCTAACTGATTCATTATTTTGAATAATGGTGGACCGCGCGTGAAAACTCCGTGGTCTTCCGACCACCCGATAGGTTGTATTGACTGGTGAAAATTATGATCAAGAGCTTTACGGAAATATGTTAGATATTCTGAGTTACGTGTCTGAGTCGAAACGACTGTCACTGCCTGATGGAGAGAGAGAAATCAGTAGTACCTGATCACAACAAAGCAACATTCAGCGAAGCCATTAAGGTTATATTCGCTTAGCAAGGATGTGTCTGCTTTCAATCTCTACTAGCAACTGTCACTAAAACAGCCCACAGCAAAACTTTCCGCTCAAAATAATTCTCCTGGGGCTAATAAAGCTTTATCCGATTTAGCCGAAGGTTTAAAGCCCATCATCTATCTATCAATGAGTCGGCTCAAGAGTTAGGCTGGGTTGGCAGATGGAGTTCTTGAAGCTGTGCCAAGTGTAGTTCTGTACCACTGACTACGTTGCCACTGGTAGTGCGGGTAAACTTGGAACCATATACCTACCGACTCACTAACGGAATAGTTTAAATACCTCGTATCAGCAGATTATGGAATTCAAATAAAACACCGTGCTCCAGGACCCAATTTTCAATATGATTAGCTCGGGCTGTGACGACTCATAAATCACATGGCCTGACTTACGAAACCGATACCAACGTAACTTTTGGCCGTAACTATGTAACACTTTCCAGCACTCAGAGAATTAAAGATATCCTCTTTGCTAGGAATTTTGATTTGGATCGTCTCAAAAGAATAATATAATAATAATCAAAAAAGCAACAACAAGGCATTATTTGGGCTTACTGTCTAATAGTAAGGAAGTCATAAATCTTTGAATCAAATGTATATTTAAATCAAAATAGTATTAATATTTAGAGTAAATATTTATAAATCAAACGACATAATTAATTTATTTAACTAAAAGTAATCATTCCGTTTCTTAAAATACAAATAACTAAAATTATTACATCGTATATGATGGACGCGTATTATGTTAGGCGAACGAGTTCATCTGCTCGCGTAGCTCTGTAATAACAAATAATTGATTTTTTTTTCCTGGTCGTTTAAATAAATTATACAGTTATTAACGCAGAAATTTAGTACAGATTCTAAACATCTATTTTAAGACGTGGTATACAAATTCATTGCTGATTCAGATCGCTGGCTTTCAATTTGTGGTACCGGAAATCGCTTAACATGCACTTAACTTTCGGCGCTGAATGCATTATTCATTTCACTGACTTTTCTGTTTCTCTTGTTGGCCTACCACAAGAAATTTAGATTGTTTAATTTAACACGAACTCAAGGAATTAGATAATACCAGCAAGGTAGAGATTTGAAATAATGACTAGTACGTTTTTTAATTGATAGACATCACAATTAAAGATAACACTATGTAACAAAAAAAAACTTTTTGCTTGTTTAAGTAAATTTTATGCTTGTTTTGGATGAATTGGGTCACAACTAAACTACACTGAACATTCCTACTTTTATATAATCATTTATTTGCTTTTTATGCCCAATAATATGAAATTAATTGGTTAAAATTATACTAGCTTTGAACACTTTATAAATGAGATGATTGAACGATTCAGCTGTATGGAATCTGTTTCAGATTAACGTTATTGATTAATAATTGCGTTTTCCCATTGCTGTAAGCATAATCCAGACTGTTTTTGTTTGTGTGCGGCGTCTGCCTGGGCTCGAAAGCAGTAAAGCATAGAATAAAGAATGCTATCAACTTCTGCTTAGCATACAGGTCTTATTTTGGCATGCCTGTGCGAGACCAAGACATGAACTGGGCACTACAAGTTGTGTGTGGGTGTTGCAGATCCAGTCTCGGGGCCTGGTATAGAGGAGAAAACAGAAAAATGAAATTTGGTGTACCTAGAATTTGGCGAGAACCAACAGATCACCTCTACAACTGCTATTTCTGTGTTACTGACTTGTCTCATCATAAGAGGTGTAAAAAAATACAATGTTTTTTGCATATCCAGACTTGCGATCATCTCTTAGGCCCATTCCACACGGTGAGGAGCTTCCCATTCCTCCTCCTCCTCCACTACTGATAGAGTGTGAAGACAGTAGTGAACCTAATACCGACATCGACCACGAAGAAGACTTCTCAGAGGATGAAGACGCTACACCTCACTACCCCACATAATATGAGTTAAATGACTAGATCAGGGATTTAGGACTTACAAAATCCAAAGCAGAAATTGTAACACCTAGACTAAAGCAGTGGAATCTATTGAGTAAGAGTTGCAAGATACCCCTTGTCAAACAGAAAAAGATGCTAATCCTCCCTTCCATATTAAGCTTGGACAGATCAAGCAATCTGTAAAGGCCATAGATACAACATCAGTTGCAATGAAGTACCTCCAGAATGTGTTCCACAAACTCTCAGAAGGTAAGATAAAGGGTGGAATTTTCGAGGGCCCCGAAGTGAAGAAATTACTTCGTGATGACACATTCATCAGCAAGCTTCTACCAGTTCAAAGAAAGGCCTGGAAGAGCTTCGGGGATGTTGTGAATGGTTTCCTAGGTAATCACAGAATGGAAAATTACAGGGATGTGGTAGAGGGTCTTTTGAAGAACTACAAAGCAATGGGGTGCAGAATGTCTCTAAAGCTGCATGTACTCCACTCGCATATGGATGTTTTCAAGTCTCATATGGGTACATATTCAGAGGAACAGGGCGAAAGGTTCCATCAGGACTTACAATTGTTTGAAAGAAGGTACCAGGGACAGTATAATGAGCGAATGGTTGGTGATTATATCTGGGGATTAATCAGAGAGAGTGATGTAACGTATAAGAGGAAATGTAGGAAGACAACACATTTTTAAGCACATTGTACATGACATGAAAATATTTTCATGTACTTTACAACTTTTGTAATTTATATTTACTGCATTTACATTTTTTCAAAAGTTGTATTTAAGAATTTCTTTTGTTTTGTTTCATGGGCATATGTAAACGAGCATTCATTGTTCTAAATAAATGCATTTTCCTAAAATTAAGAAAAATCAATGGCATTTCCGTAAAAACAATTTCCCACATGAAAAATTGTGTTTTCATAGTGTTTTGAAACACACTGCATAAGAAACAACAACAAAATTAACTTAAACAAAATTTTGTTACATAGTGTAATCTATATATATAAAGATGAATGTACGTATGTATGTTTCTTTGTTTGTTTGTTCTTCATACAAATCCACAGTTTTCATCCGATCTCGATAAAACTTTGCACACTTATCCTTTGAAACAAGGAGAAAAATACTGTCTACATTTGGTTGAAAAATTATCTGTATAAATAATACATGTTGTCTTATAATTTCGAAAAGTTACTGAATGGCAATAGACAGACGTGTTGAATGTGGAGTTCTCTATACTGTATTTCCATGTAGCGGCCAAGTAGGTGAGTGGTTAGAGCGCTTGCTTACTTTTGTTAGGGTCGTTGTATCGGGTTCAAATCTCCGTGGAGGCTTAGATTTTTAAAAATTATTTTTGATCGTAAGAGTCACACCTGGGCCGTCGGTTATTCGGATTGAATGTTAAACCGTAGCTATCACAAAGTTACGGGTGCAATACGATGCAAATTGTAGGTAGTCTTGCAATGCTTTAGGTGTACACTTTTTTACGTTATATTGATCCCTCAGGGGTGATTCGCAGTTAGTATGCCTATTCCGATATTGACGGAATTTGACAAGAAAATCTGTAGGGAGTGCACGGGACATTTTTTTTTCGGTATGATTAACAATTGTAGTCACGAAATTTTGAAAATTATCGAATGGTGACAGAGTGACGGATGTAATGTTACGTCGGTTGATCAAGCTATGCTTCTCGCGCATTGTGATAGTGTATAATTTGTAAAAAAATTTCGTTTAGAGAAAAAAAAAACGTATTATTTAGTATAGATGTCGATTTTCTCTGTCCTTTTACTTTGTGTCTGCTTAAATGTTTCTGGCACCAGTTTAATTTGCCTTCTTTTTTGACATGCTTTGCGGGCGTAAACCGACCTAAGTTGTAGCTCTAGCAGAGCACGAGCAGCTAAAGTTATTAGAACCCAAGAATCGGATATTCATGCTGAAGAAAAGTCCAAGCTGAAAAAAAGCTGTCCTTAGTTAACAACACCCCCCCCCCCCACCACCACCACCCATATCCAATCACATTCGTTTGTTTTTCTGTTTTTAAACGACTCGGTGTTGTTTGGGACCAATCCTTCGCTATCAGCAACTTTCTATATTCAAGTCTGGCAAAGAAATTCTTAATCCACGCGTAAAAAGTCGCGGGTATCAGCTAGTGAGTCTATATTTACCAATTGCACTGAACCTTGAAAGTTTTAATTTTTTCAACTGATCTTAAAACGGGGTTATGCAAAAAAAAATGTGAAAGCACTAATGATTCAGTAATGCAGAAAACAGACCATTGTTATGCGTATCATAATTTACAATAATAATTTAATATGAATTAAGTACTGGAAAAATTGTCAGATAATTTTTCTAAAACACCAGACACGCCCTGTTAATTGTGTCAGTGATGATCGTTCCAGCGGATATTACGCAATCTAAACGGTCGTCTCGTGTGTCGTTTGTTAAAATGAGAGATTGGATTTGGAAGCAGAATTTGGACCTCTCCAATATTTTTGTAAACAAGTAATAGCTTTTTTTTGTTTATGACTTTACGCCTGGTCGACGTCGAGGTCTTTAGAGGCGGTAAAGGACTGGAGATAAGGAACGGGAAGGTATTCAGCCACGACCTTTTAAAGGAACCATCCCGGCTTTCACCTGGAGTGATTTGGGGAAACCTTGGAAAACCAAACTATGGATGGTTGGACGGGGGTTCGAATTCGTTTCCTCCCGAATGCGAGGACAGAGCTTTACCGCTCACCCACTACGCTAGGTCGAATAATAGCACGCTATTTTTTTTTTTTTTTTTTTTTTTAACGTACGTCACATTATTTAAATAGCGCAAATTATATTTTATGGGCGTATTTTCTTATGATCACCGAGAGTGGTGGTGTAACAGCTAGCGTTCTGGCCTCGCATTCGGGAGAACGGTGGTTCGAATCCCCGTCCGGGCATCCAGATTTGGGTTTTCAATGGTTTCCCCAAATCACTCCAGGTGAATGCTGGGATGCTTCCTTCAAAAGGCCATGGCCGAATTCCTTCCCATTCCTTGCCCCCCATCCTTTCCCGTCTCTAAAGACCTAGTTGTTATAGGAGACGTTAAGTAGATTAAAAAAAAAATTCTAATGATCACCTGATCTTTCATTTACGAGAATCTTAATCTTTTCTGACAGATCTGAACGTTTGGCGATTAAAGAAAATACTTCATCAATCGGTGATATCAACTATAGCCCGGGACAAAGGTATTAGTGCAAAATGAATTGGACGGTTAAAGATATGTTCATTTAATATCGACTAGTATGAAATGGCTTGCTCATCACCAGCGAAAATTTTATCTGTCGTAGGTCATGTATGTCTAGGTAGTTTGCAATTAACATGGGTTAAAAGGAGACTGAAACTTAAAAAAATTTACTTAGTTTACTAAAACATATCAGAATAATAGAAATCATCTGTTATCCCAACGCAAGCAATAAAAAACTTAAGGGAAACTGATAGGAGAACGATTTTTATTTGAAAAACTGCTGGCTACGTAGAGCTCTGCTGTTAGATAACTTCACGCAAAAATACTACGTCGTTTCAAATGACAACATTATGTATCCTCTGGTCTTGAGAATTTGATGTTTCACCTACGTCATGATCACCTTGACCGTGTAATTCGAATGATACCAACTACGGAATTACAAACGGAAACAACGATTTTTATAAATATTATTTAGTATTACCAATTGTTTTTATAAATAATAAGTTGGCATCGATGTTTTAATTATTGCGTTTACCTACAAATTGACGCTCTGTCGTTATACTATGTAGGCCTTTCAACAAATATAACCTTGTGGACATGTGCGACATGTTCTCGTAATTATAACTGTAATATCTTTTCACATCTGACGATCCCCGTGTGTTATCGAACATATCCAGCAATGATTTTTACGCATTACCTATTAGGAATTCCCCCCCCAAGGAAGCCATTTTTTTATTCATCTCAATGAATACTGTATTATTTGACACCATTTTCACTTTCATATTCACTTCAATGGTTTTCACTGTTTGCTACTGTCATACCTTGTAGAAATCCAGTGGTACACTAACAGCTTGGATTTTTTATTTGACTGCTACGTTACGGCTTGTTGACATCGAGAGGTTTCAAGAAACCTTAGGAAATCTAAATTTGGTTTGCTCGATCTGTAACCAAATCCGCATCCTCCCGAATGAGAGGCCAGAACGTTAACCACCCTCCTACCTGACTAGGGAATCAGATTGGATAGCCTCCTCGATTGGACTCTGAATTTCGTGCGCTTAACCCACTGAATTGAATAAACATGAACAACCTAAATTGCTTCGTTGCACTTTAGGTTAGGTCAGAATTTTTTACTTCGATTTCTTGCTAGAGTAGCCTCGGAGTTTTAAAACTGTATAGGTTGTTATTCTCAAAAGCAATAAAATTTATATTATTGATGACTAGCAGTTAACTAGCGTCAAATATAACTTCCAATGTTGCGGTTCGTCAACACCGAGGTCGTTGGATCAGGGACAGGATGGTGCAAGGAATAGGAAACAATTAGGTCATGGGATTTTGACGGAATAATCCCACCGTTCGCCTGGAATGATTTCGGGAAACCATGGGAAACGAAATCTGGATGGCCGGACGGGGATTAAAATCCGAATGCCATTTCTGATCATTACCATTTACAAGGTAATCAGGTCATGAATGCTGTGTAAATATTATAATGATAGTTATTAAATTTTTATAACAATAAGCATATTATTTATTTTCGTAAAGCCTTCTCAGGTTACACTAATTATGATTCGTGAAGTAACTATATATACTCTTTGCTTATACTATAGAAAGACGAATGTATGTTATTAGCATATTCAAAACTATGATATTAAAAATTGTTAAAGTAAATAAATAATCGGATTTTAAGAGCTGACTGTGCTAATTCTCTGTTCAAATCATAACAGTATTCTGTATATGTGAAGTGCGTTTCTTATACAGATTAATTAATCAGTAAGTATGTGGTGGATTCTGCCGTCGATAACAAGGTTGAATGCAGGCTCACGAATGGCAGAAAAAATTTGTAAGTATCTTAGTCAAAACGCTGGCTAAGCTCATCAAGACAACGACAAATCTTTTTAGACACCATCAACCTTATTCGTTCATGAATCAGGTTCGATTAGAAAAATCAGATCTTGTATCATCAACTACTTTGATTTATCATCATTCTTTCAATCGAGACAGAGGTCAGAAAAGTTAAATTTGTAATAGGCGAATGAGTTTAAGTCTCCTCGAAATGTGTGACGTAAGGTTACTGCTTATAAGTTAATATTACATCACCAAAGTTTATCAATCTTTTATCTAACCCGAAGAAATTTTCTGAGGCATTGTCTGCTAGAGGATCAGCTAAATCTCGTGGCCAAAAGCAGGCTCCTTGGAAATTATTGAAGACCGGGCCTATCGGTTGGCGGTCCCCAGTAAACAGCCAATTGTCCTCCCCACACAATATCGCCACCCCTCCCGTCTCACCTGATATCAAAAGGCGCACGGCAGAATTACGAGTGCTGCCTTTCACCGCCTGGTCGCCACAATGCCTGCTGCCTGCTGCTTTCTTTTGTGTCGAGCATGTCTTTGTTGCCGTTTAGTCGGATCCCGTATATGCGCCCAGTGTGACGTAATGTCTGACCCCTGACATTAGATTGGCCCGCTAGACAACAGTTAGAGTCTTTATATGGTAGGGGAGCATGGTAGCCGGAAGTATGAAAGTTGAAGGTGTGGCCAAAGAGGAAACAGAAGCCCTATTTTGTATAATTCAGAATTTGATATCTCGGTTTTCAATGTTCTATATATATTTTAAAGAAGAGAACATTCCGAGATACACTGCCTGACAAGAAAAGTGAAGCATCCAGACGGGAAGGATGAAACGAAATGAGACTTCACGGTTGAGAGGGTATATGATGTTACTTTGATTATTATAAAATGGAGTAAAATTTACAAATAAAATTTTAGTACGAGACCACTTATCAGTATAATGTTGCACCTCCTCTGACCTGGATACAAGCACTGATTCTGTTGGAAAGAGTGTCATAAAGCCGTTGTATCCTCTCTTGAGGCAAGCTGGCCCGCAACAGTTCTAACTGGTCCTTGATATCCTGGACACTGGCACTGGGACTGAACTGATCCAACACATTGTAATGTTAATATAACATCACAATTACATTATTAATGTATGTGCAGCACAGTTTAATTCATTACGCGGTGGTCTGCGTGAAAGACAGTGTTCTGTAAGGGTCCTCCGGCGAGCCAAGAACAACGAATCTAAGCGCCCATATGTCAGGCAGTTCTGGGAAGGACGCTCTGACAGGTCTTTTGTCAACCATAGCCTGGGCCGGATAAATATCGCTGAATTGACTGTGTCGAAATGTTCTTACATGCAGAGCTCAGAGTTGCGAAGATTTAAGGCGCATGGGGACCTGTCAAACACTCTCCGTGTCGAATCATATTATGTGCTCAAGTGAAGACATGGCGTGTTAGCGACTTCTCACGAACAGGGTTCACTACTTCGACGAACAATGAAAAAGCCAGGGAGACCCAATAAACGCAATTCCTTGAAATTTAAACCTGCAGCCAATCAGAGTGAGGCTGAGTGAAGAGTGGTCATGTGTGGAGGGAATGCAAGATTGTGAACCTCCAATAACAGAGTTAGTTAATTTTAGTTACTATTTTGTTTACAACATTTTTTTATGTCTGGACGTATCCGGAGATGGAAGGGGCGGAGGTGAATCGAGATTGGCAGAACCAACTTTCATTGGTGGGAGATGGTTTCGCAACGGGGACTCAACCGATGACTCTCAAAGCGAGAGGTCATTGAGATTTGCTGGCAGCCGGCAAGAGGCGACCAGAACCGAGTGATCAGTGTTCATGTCCACATTGGCACAAGTATAACTTGAAGTGGTTTGAGTGAAGAGAGAGATGCTGTCGTGCCCACCCCTCTGCGGACTTACGGTCAACACGCCCCAAAATTCTAAGGAGCTCTATTTTCCATATACCGACCCTGGCGAGGAAACTCGCAAATAAGAGTCTCAATCTGACGAACAATCATGAGTTTTAGCCGGAGCATACATTTGAAATAACTCTTTGTCTTTAAAATCAACGACTGTCCTTTGTCTTTCTTTGATTAATCAATTTGTTTGTAAACGGTAAATGTTTAATTGCTAGCCGATATGATATGTTCACTTTGTATGTTTATAAATGTAATTCACCGATGTTCATTTGTAATATAGGCAAGGTTGTAGTGTTTACTTGCCATTGTAAGCAAAATAGTTTCACCCATTCTTGCACAACGTTTAATTAAGTTGAAATGAAATAGCCAGATTATGGAAATTTTAGATTAGTCATCCTGTTATGCGTTTTAATTTATGAATCCTTTTCTAATTTGAAATAATTTTAGTAAAAATTTACCTGAGATTAAAAAAATAAATTCATATGTTTTACAAATTAATGAGGCACCAAGACACGTCCATTACAACATTTTCTATCGGGGAGAGATCTGGGAATCTTGGTGGTCACGGGAGTACCTCAACATCACGCAGACAGTTCATAGAGACACGTGCTGTGTTTGGACAATCATTGTCCTTTGAAAAATGGCACCACGATACTGTTACATAAGAGGTAACAGGTGAGGATGCAGGATGTCCATGGCATACCATTGTGTTCTCATAGTTCCCATAATCACCACCAGCCGTAGCATGAAGTCATATCCAATGGTTTCCCACACCATGATCCCAGGAGTAACACTGCTATGCCTCTCCAAACCATTGAAAGAATTTTGCCTCTTTTCAGGTCACCGATTACATATTTGGCAGGCAGAGTATTAAGTAGACAAAGTAAGGTAATTAATAACGCTATTTTTTAGTCTCAAAACATAAAATTACATCAGAGATACCATATTTCCTCAGTGTCATCACTTCCTATTCATATAACGCGAATTAAATAGTCAGGTATACACTAAAACAAGAAGTTTTGTATAACAACGTCAGAATTCTTGTTGTTAGTTTAAAATTCTTCTGTTACCTTCAGACAGAAGCTGCAAAATCTAAGTGTCAGTTACGGGCTAGAGTGTTACTTTTCAGTTACACCAATGTAATCAGCGTAATGAAAAAACGAGTTATGACATGTAAAATAGCAAGTAAAATAGTACACTGAAGACAGAAAAAAATATTTTTATGATTACTTAATTTTTCGTAAAGTTCTACAATTTTCTGTCTTTAGTTCTCAATCATAACCTGAAACAAACACTTGCATGGAAAAATGATTTCTACTCTGCAACGTTAGTATTTATTTCCTGAGTAAACTTTACTTTTCTAGGTATGTAACAATAACATACGTTACAGTCAATGTGAATGTAGTTCTTAAATTAGGTTTTCTATCTGAATTAAAGATATTACGCATGAACTATTTTTTAGGGTTCTGTACCCGACGGAAAATGGAACCATGTTTACGTTCACCTAAACGTCCCCTGTCATCTGTCTGTTCATGTCTCTAGCACTGAAAGGGAATACGTTGGACACATCGAATTTGTACAAACAATGTGTTGTCCAAAAATTAATATCATAATGAAATTTTGTAAAATTATTTTTTTGTGGGGTTTCCATAAACGGTTTAATGATTTTTTTTTCTACACTAGCACGTGAGGAATGGAAGTTTAGATCTTGCTGAAGTAGAGAACTAAGATATTTTTTCATATTTTTCACAAAAAAAACTGCTTGAATGGCTATCAAAATTATCGATTTTACGTCAAATTTGTTGCCAGATCTTTCTAAAAAACTATATTACTTAGCACCTTGAAACCTAATGCCAATAACGATCATGTCCTGCATTTCATTACTAAATTACTAAAAATACATCTGTTTCAAAGTTTCGAGGGAAAACAATAAAAAGTTTAATTTTGAAGTTGTTTTGGCATATGGTAATAGCTTTTGTTGAAAAATGCTCTTATCTCATAATTCATTGCATTTTGACTTATCTACCGTGCATTTTATTGGATCTGACCGATTGCACTAGCGGTGTCAGAGGCCTGTCAAGCGTTGCATTTTGTTCCAAGCTACTACCTTCTGAGTTCTCATATATAAGATTCTTATTTAAGTCATTAGAGCTTGGAATTCTATTTGACCGTAGCTTGAATCACTCTTATCCTCTTTTTTTAGTCACAAACATCAATAGCCATACATTAAAAACGAGACGAATTGCCCACTTTCCTACACATTCAACTCAACAAATATGCCACTGCAGAACAATACATTGACTGTTAGTTGTTGGTAAATAAATCCAATTAAATGGCTTTTTTATCTTCTAGATGCTCATCTGCAAGATGAAAGAAAACTTACATTGTGTCATATATTAACAGCTGCGGAAAGAATGGCCTGCAACAACATTAAAAATGTTGTTTGATCACCAAGAGCAAGTTATCAGCAGCAATTATTGTGTTTTCTCACTTAAAACACCTAGAAATGTTAGGTCATTTATCAACGTTGCCTAATTAGCATACCTGTTTCGGAACAAAATTATGAACCCATAATTAATGGCTCGTAAATGTCAGCCACACCTGCCACAAAATTGATAATTAACACATAACGCGTTTTACTTTTTATATATCATTGATGGAATATAAGAAAGATTTTTTTCATTACAAAAACGAAATACTCCTTTTGATACATATATAAAAAAAACTTTGTAAACGAATCATCAAGGGAGAGAGTTTCACTGACGGCTCATCTGAGGGTGAATGTTGTGAACACAGCAATAGCTCAAGAAATAATAAAAAATGACGTAGCCATTAGCATTTGTTACCTTATCACACATACTAGACTGTACCTTTTAGTCCCAAAGTAGATCTAAGTGGTTATTATTCTAAATATTATATTAAGTAGAAAATTATAGTTCGGCAACCACCGACCGCACAGTTTTCATTTCTCACAGTTACGATCGGCAAGAAGAAGCTGTAAGCTAATGCAACCGTAGAAAAAAACATGTAAGCGCTAATAGGTTACTACAGCCGCGAATGCTTCAATGTGGACTTGAGAATCAAATAACGAACTAGGATGGGTGTATGGTATGACTACTCAGGTATTTCTCCCTTAAACTGTTCATCCTGGTGAGTCTTCGCTTATGCTCGTTAAAACTGTATATACTGAGGTGCTGAGTTTGTATTGATAGAGAGTCTGTTCTCTTTAACAAAAACCAGTTAGGCGTACTTGGTAAGGAGTTGAGTTTCTATGTTAAAAGTTGAAGCATCGATAGACCAATGATTATTTCTCTTCCTTTATATTTTTTACGTGCCTTCGTTTTGATGCCATTCGCTGTTTTAAAACTAACTTTTTTTAAGAATTCAGAAATTTTTGGATAATAAGTATCATACAAAAAGCTAGAACCATCGGAAGCCACGCACACCTGATGAAGACAGCAGGGCCAGGTGCTACGACCGGAACAGTTGTTAGCGCCATTTCAATCGGTGACCTCCGGCTATCTCCGATTACTCCAGGTAAACATCACGGCGGTATAATGAGCGCTAGCTTCATACGTGATCTCAATTTTGTAAGAAAGGCTAGATCACATGTGGTGAATACATAATTATTGAGAATGCTTTGCTTAATGCACTTTAGAAGCATTATTTAATATAAATAAATTTAAAAAAGGTATTTCCTTCTTAGACAAACTATTCAGTAGTCAGAAGCATTTTGTGGTATCCTAATATTCTTGCAGAATTGTTTAAATCTTTTTCGTATTGATTTTAAGAGATTCTTCACTTGGCTATCACCGATTGAGTGGTGAACGGTTTTGCAATTTTACCTACAAATTTTTTTTCAGATTAATCGATACTAAGAAAGGAGCAACTAATTGAATTATCCACAACAGAGGAGCTGAAATCAATGTTTGATCAAAGATACCATAACTGTACAGAAACCGTTGATTGTTTTTCCATCTTTCTATTTAGTAGAACGTAGATTTAGTTCAGTTTTGGGCTTCATTTCAAAAAATAGAAAATGAAACGAAATTAATGCTGATGGATACTTACGAATGTTACTCATATATATAATTTCTTATCATCCCGTCAGGTTATTCCATCTCATTTAAAAAAAAATGAATATTTTTGTAATTTAAATGAAATGTTATACTTTCAACAAGTACTGCTTTAAATACTAAAATGTTTTATTTATATTTTATTTTTTGTCACCATTTACCATACAAAAATTCAAAATTAAATTTGTTATTTCACTTGGGGGTCCATGGTCATGTTTTTGATATAAAAAGGGAGCCATGGGCATAATAAGTTTTGGGACTACTGGTTCAAATGAACCTTGTATTTCCGTTTAAGGTGGACCAACAAATTGGAGGTTCCTCTCCCGGTTGAGTACACTCAACTGCAAATTTTGCACCTAGCCGATTTGCTATTATCTGGTACCATTAAAAAAAAAAAAAAAAAAAAAAAAAAAAAAAAAAAAAAAAAAAAAAAAAAAAAAAAAAATCTCGCTTCAGGTGCTTGCTTAGGTGGCATTTTTACAGATATAAAAGCTAAGAAACCTAATCAGTACAGTTAGTAATAAAAAATACTTAAAATATAAACATATTCAGATATCGCTCTAATTTATTTCAGTTATTTAAATTATCTAAATCACGCAAACTCAAACTAGTCCAGACGGAGTCCACACGCTGCACGGATTTATTTGTTTGCTGCAAGCTTGTGTGAATTTTGTGTCCGTCCTGTGGTGTTCATGTGTCCATACTTAATATCCACATTGTACTGGAGAAATTGAAACACTAGCAGAGTCGATAATCACTTAGAGCTGGCTGTATAGCCTATGTAGCCGATTGAGAATGCCCGTGATGATTATACATATAATACAAACGTTTGCGTCTTAAATTGTTTCCACATAAGAGAAATTTGATGAAAAATATCATTTCACAGTCAGATACTTTTTATTAATTAAGTAGGAAAGAATGTTTCTTTTCCATTTGTAAATTCCCTTTAATTCAGATGACTGAAAATAAGGGCGGAGATGTGAACTCTCGAAACGTTCCAGAAATGCTACGTTATGATGCAGCTAGAAGCTTGAGAATATGTTACAAATGTCATACCGAGTTAGAAAATATTAGGGCAGCAAAAGTGTAAAATGACATGTATTTTAACATAATATTCGCTTATAGGAACTTCACACATATCGTACTTTAATATTGCAGCTGTTAGAATTGGTTATGAAACCATACAGCTAGTATGACGCTTTTTAATGGTTGTTGAAGGTAATAAAATACTATACTATGAAGTATTCGCAAATGAAATTGGAAAAATTAATTGCACAGCAGTTGGTAATCTCACAAAATCTAAACTTGTACACAAGTCATTTGATATGTGTTTCAATTGCCAGGTAAAATTTCTACAAAAAGTCCTTTAATTAAGCTTTACGAGTTTGTGTGAAATTTCTACACATGAATGATACATGTGATCACTCGCCACACTTCGAATGTGCTTGTATTGTTTACATGATTTTTATATTGTATTATTAAAAAATATACTAACCAAAAATCGGAGTTTAGAAATGTAATATGCGTTTCTACTTTACTAATTAAAATGTATGTGGCTGTAGTAAAATATTTATCTTCAAAAGTTCCCGGTGTAGAAGCACTTTCAGTTTCGAATGATTCTTTGATCCTACTTGTCTAAAAATTTGTTTATCCTTTAAAGAAAAGTAGGCTACTATCTTGAAGAAACTTTGAAAAATGCTAATAATTATTATTTAGTAAATACGCCCATACAACAACAGTTGTATTGGCATATTTACTAAATAATAATTATTAGTTTAATAAGCAACTGTGGAACAAATGGCCTACAATAATCACATATTTTGTAAAAATATTTTCGTAATGCTACGAACAGCGACTATTAGCAGAAAAGAACTTAGGAAAATAAATTTATACCGGTACACACTTAGCTTGTGCAATATTACAATTTTTAACTCTGGATTTCTTACAAACGAAGACACCACGAGGATAATCTGCAAGATACTGTACATTTGCCTTGTTCTCCGTAGTGAACACCTCTCCTTGAAAAGTAATAAACAGTATAAAATCATATGTTGGTTGGTAAATGAGTACAGAAGGTAATGTTAATATTTTTGCTTCAGGCAAGTACCGATGTCGCTGAGATACCATGATGGTATCTGTCGCTTGAAACGTAATTTAATGGTTTGAGCGTGGATGGTACAATAAACCTTCCTAATTCAGGAATTGGCCAGCTGGTAGGAGAGTTGCTTAGTTACTAATCATCAGATTCTGAATCAAATACTTGAATTAAAACTCTAACGTCTTTCCTTAAGTATGGAGTAATGGTAATAAGACACTTTTGACGGCCACACCCTCTTCTGATAAGAAAACTTTCCCAGCTGCGTTAGAGTGTTTCAAGAGTATGGTCTCGAATGGGCCAGTAGCACGTCTCGCCATCTACAATCTTTCATCTTCATGTACATCACACACTACACAACTATAAATAATACACAGAAACCCAAGATCATTGTCGTACCTTTGCAACCAGGTCGGGTATACTTCCTGCAGGAAACTGAAACCAATAGTCTCGTCGCGGACAGACATGATGCGTTTCTTGTCCTGGCAGCAGCGACTACCCAACATGAAACACTGGAAACGACTGACGCTGAACAAGATAGACTTATTTAAACTTTAGTCGTTTGGATAGCTTTTTCCTCTCATCAACTGGTTTGAAGCAAATTTCCATCTCTTCTTATCTTTAGCTAACCTCTTCATCTTAGCACATTCCTTATAGTTTACGTCATCAATTATCTGCTATATATATTTAATTTTTGTCTTCGTCTGAAGTTATTTATTTCAACTGTTACCTCCACTAACAAATCAACTAATTTCGCAAGTCCTAAAATGTGACCTTCTCTCATGTCTCTACTTTCTGTGATGCTCTTCCACAACCTCATATCCTCAGCATTTTCCAAACACGTTCCTCCTGTACTGTATCTGCTAATCTAATTTTAACATACTTCCATAATACGACATTTAAAATCCTTCAATTTTCGATCTGTTATTTCTAAATTCAAAGTTTCACTTCAGTATAGTGTTGTGATCCATATTTTTGTTATTTGTGCTGTTGACATCAGTCTCGTCTGCTTTGATGCAATCCTTCATCCCTTCGTATCTTGCGCTAACCTCTTTATCTCAACATTTCCCTTACAACCCACATCTCACAATAATTTGTTTTATATATTCTAGTCTCTGTCTTCCTCTACAGTTCTTACCTTCTACTGTACTCTCTAATAAACAAATTAACCAACCCAACATGCCTCAAATAAGACTCTCAATCCTCTATCTTCACCCAGAATTTCCTAACTATCTTAATTTCTTACTTTATCTGTCCACTTCATTTACAGAATTCTTCTATAGCCCCACTTTTCAAATGCTTTAATTTTCCTTCTTGCTGGTATTTCAAACGTTCATGTTTCACTACCATAACGTGCTATACTTCACACATAGAGTTTTAAAAAGTTCTTTCTGAGTCCTAGATCAATATTTGAAAATAAAAGATTCTCTTTATCATGAAGGTCTTTTTACCAGTGTTACTCTGCTTTAAACAGAATTCCTGCTGCGGTCATCAGTTGTAATTTTACTTACTAAGTATAAAAATTTATTTACTTCTCCTATCGCATCAGATCCTATTTCTATATTTAATGTGCTATTATTTCTGCTACATTTAATTACTTTCATCTTACTTTGGTTTATATGTAGTCCAAATTCTTACTTTAGAAATCTGTTCATACCATTCTGTATCTTCTCAATATCCTCAGTAAAATGTCATCAGAAAATAGTAGCACACTGGTTTTTTCACTTTGAACACATATGTCATATTCAAATGTTTTTTTTTCTTCCTTTACTGCTTCCTCTACATCGTACAAACTGAATATTAATGTTTAATGTGGATATACTACAACTTGTCTCAAACCCATTCTATCTCAAGCAAGTCTCGCATGATTCTTTACTTCAATAAGGGCCACTTGATTGTAAATTTTTTTTTATCTCTGACTTCTTTAAAACTTTGAACTTTTTTCCACTCAAATTATCAAAAGCTATAAAAGTACATTTGTTTTTCTTGATCTGCCCTTCAAGTATTAATCTTAAAGCAAGAATTGTTCCGCCTGTGCCACACTTTTTCTTAAACTCAAACTGATCTTCACCTATTATCTCTTCTACTATTCTTCCTATTCTTTTGTATATTATCCTGGTCACTAATTTTGAAGTATGTTATTGTAGACTTATAGTGCGACAATTCTATCATTTGTCAGTTTGTGCTTTCCTAGGAAGTGTGGAAATCACTTGGACTCTCTCCAGTTTCATAATGTTTTGAAATTAGTTTGAATAATCTTTTGATTCCTTCTGCTCCTAGGGATTTCGGAATTCCTACGAGAAGAAGGAGAAATTTCATAAATTCCAACAGCCTTATTTGATTTCAAATCATTCAGAGCTTGATCAAATTCTGTCCTCAAAACAGGATCTCTCGAAACATCAACATCAACATTGCCTTCTTATTCCATTACACTGTTGTTCAAATCATCACCATCATAGTTTCTCTATCTATTCCTTTCATCGGTTAGCTCTAACTTCTGAGCTTAAAGACTTTTCATCAGCTGCTTAAAAGTGTATATATATTTTATTCGTTTCTCCAATTAGCCAATCTAATTGCCTAATTCCTTTTCCACTTCTTCGCATTGTTCTTGCTGCCTCTTTTCTTTCACTATTTGCGTTATCTGTTAGTTTGATTTCTAAATTGTCTGTATTGCTCTTCCTTCTGCTTCATGCTGAGCATTCTTGTAACTTCTCCACTGATTTATCAACTGTTAACTTTCCTTTGTGATCCAGATTGTCCGATTGGCTTCTTTCCTAAACATTAATGTTTCTTTACCAAGTACGATTATTTGTCTTCTCAGTGGATTTCGTTGGTGCTCAGTTGAACTCTTTCACAAAATTCTAAGAATCTGCTTGCTTGCTTATTTCTTTCTCCTATTCCAAAACTTCTTACAGAATTCCCATCTTTTCCTTATCCCATTACCGCTTTTTTTTTTACTTATTGCTTTACGCCTCGTCGACGAGGGCTAAGGTCATTAGAGGCGGGATGGGACTGGGGACAAGGAACGGGAAGGATTTCGGCAATTGACTTTTTGAAGGAAATGTCTCGGAATTCGCCTGGGGTGATTTGGGGAAACCATGGAAAACCCAAATCTGGATGCCCGAACGAGTAATTGAACCCGCGTCCTCCCAAATGCGAGGCCAGAACGTTAACGATTCATCCACCACATTCGGTCCCACTACCGCATTCTAATTACGCATCATTCATTATTAGTTTTCCTCCCCTTTACATATTGTATTAAATATTAGATTTCATCATATATTTTCTTTGTTTCTTCATCACCTTTCTGTGACGTTGACATATAAACATGTATTAACGTGGTTGATGCAGGCTTAGTTTCCACCCTCATCAAAATAATCCTGTCACTAAACTCTTCATAATTATTCACCCGTTTCCCTCTCTCTTGTTCATTATGAATCCTACACCCTTAACTCCACTAATAACTTTGGAGTTAATTATTCTTTATTTCCCATACCAGAAATACGGGGCATCCTTTCACTTAAATCCATTAATTCAAATATTATCTAACTTATGTCGTTCCATCTCTGTTTTTAAGTTTTATAATCTACCTGCCCTTTTCAGACATGTAAAATTCCACGCTTTGACTCGTAGAATGTTTTTGTATATTCTGATGACCCATCTCTAGCAGTCCCCATCCGGAGATCCGATTTGGTGGACTATTTTACCTCCGGAAAATTATACCCAGGAAGGAGCTACCATACTATAAGTAGTTTTAGAGGATTACATGGCCTCGAGATATCCTATGCTTCTTTAACGCAGTGGCTTCTAGTTAGATTCTATTTAGTTCACCATGTCGTTCATGGTCGTTTAAACTCCCAAGGGCAAGAGGATGCCCTGAACCACTCCTATAGGAGGCCAATGGCAAGCAATGGATGACTCATACCGGAAATCTTTCAGTCGCCAGAGCCTCGTCCGCGTAAACGAATTGCACCACTTGAAGGAGAGGTTGATACGGGCCTAGAGGCTAACGTACCCTTTCCCAAACCCCGTTGTTGACAGGAAAGCCGCTTCTAAGCTAGTTGTTAGTTCTGGCGTTCCGCAAGCAAGTGTTATAGGACCACTTCTTTTCTTAATTTTTATAAACGATCTAGGTGACAACATTAAATGCTGGTTGCGATTGTTTGCCGACGATGCAGTTATCTATTGGGAAATAAGGTGCTCTGACGATTGCTTAGAAATTCAGCGCGATTTGAATGCTATTTCAGAATGGTGCCGTAAATAGCAGCATACACTTAATTGTAAAAAGTGCAAGGCAATGCGAATAAGTAACAAAAAGGATCAGTTTGCTCACGAGTACAAACTAAATAATTCAATTGTTGACACGGTTGATTCCCTGAAGTATCTGGGGGTAATAGTACATAGCAACATGAAATGGGACTTAACTTCCGTCGTAGGCAAAGCTAATACTAAATTACGATTCATAGGTAGTACTATGAGGAATTGTAATGCTCGTACAAAGGAAATGGCGTATAAAACACTAGTGCGTCCGCATCTGGATTACTGTTGTGGAGTTTGGAATCCGTATCGCAAGGACCTTATTGACTCAGTGGAGAGGGTACAGAGGAGAGTCGCTCGATTCGTGACTGGTTGCTACAGGCCTTACGGAAGCGTCACAGAATTGATACATAGATTTTACTGGGATCGTTTGGAAGACAGACGACGTCATTTCCGTTTGAATTTATTGGAGAATATGCGAAATTCTATGACCTACGAGTGCAGTGAGATACTTCTTCCGCCAACCTATTTGGGTCGCAATTACCGGAGGGATAAGATTTGAGAAATAAGATGCCGTACTGATGCTTTTATGTATTCTTTCTTTCCACGTGTTATTCGGGATTGGAACGCGCAGAATTAATATTGGTGCTTAGCCCCCTCTGCCATACACAATGTTTGTGAATTGCAGAGTATGGATGTAGATGTAGGTGTAGATCGCAGTCCACACTTACATTTCTAGAAACTTATCTTGGAGATGTAGTTAACATTTGAATTTGAAAGATTTCTCTTTTTCTTCTCTACCCCAGTGTTATTTGGTTTCTGACATAGTTTATGCGTTTGCCATTAGTTGTTATTTCACTTCCTAACTAACGCAATTCACTTACCAGTCCTATTACATAGGTCCCTACTGTAATTACTATGATTTCAATTAAGTTTCATGACTTTTGTCTTGCTTTTATTTTTATTTAGTCCAGATTCTTTCCTCATTACCTTATTAATGCCATTAAGTATTTGCTCAATAGCCTTTCTTTTGTATCCTAATGAGATAATGTCTTCAGCAAATCGCAGTATGCAGATTATTTCCCCTCCAATATTTATGGATATTTCAATTTTTTGTTTAACTTCCTTCATTGATTTCTCTCATACTCTTTTTAAATGATGGTTTCTTCTAGTTATTCTCTACTTTTATTTTAGATTTGAAGTTATTTTCCAATCTTGAAATTTATTTAAAATTTTGATCACTAAATGTCATAGTCCCTTTACCAAGATATATGATGGAGAGTCTACTTATTCTATGTTGTAGTGATATGTAAATACATAGCGTATAGAAAGGAAACAATTAAACAATTTATTTACAGAAATTCATAAACACAAGCTTTCATAAAATTTCACGTTCCGTGGTTTCTAATTTTTTTTTTTTTTTTTTGTTCAACGCCAGCCTTCCTTGAAAACATGTTATCGAAAAGCAATAAAGAAAAATGGAAATAAAAAAAGGATTCGCCTACTGTTGCCAGAAAACTGATCTCTATATATTCACACAAACACACCGTATATACTTAGCGACTAAAATGGTTTTGTGTACCTATGTAGTGCCATAGTTGCTTGCAAAGCAGAGAGGAGCCGGTTGTGTAATGGATTACCTCGCAAAGTGGTAACGCCAAGGAGCAAAGTTTTCGCGCCTTTGCGAGGTTGCGCATTGATTGTACCGGACGTTCTTTAACAGCAACAGAGGGCATTAAGAATATTGGTATTGGCAGACGATAAATTTCAATTTCATGTGCATGAAACAGAAATAAAGCTGAAGAGATCATTCTCAATATCTGTAGAATTGGCGAAAAGTAACGTTTTGTTGAATAGAGACGTCTTCCAAGTATTTGACCTAAATCGAGAATAGTGGGGATGATGCCTCGGCCAACCAGAGATCTTTTATATAAACACTAATGTTAACATTTGTTGCACGGTGGACCAACCGTGAAAGGGACAGGCTTGTAAAGCTGACTAGCTGGTGATCGAGAGGGGGCGTCCATAAACTACGTGAGGTGAAATAGGGGGGGAGTACGGTAAAATCTCAACAAGGGGGACGGGGTCACGTGAGATTTTGGAAATTTTTGTTGGACTGTAGAACTAAAAAAAAAGGTCTCAAAAAGTTGTGAAGGCGATTTCTAGTAGGTGGAGGGGGGGGGGTCTTTCGGACCAGATCTCACTAGAAAGGGGGGGGGGCAGATTTCACGAAGTCTCACCAGAGAGGGGAAGGGGGTCTGGAAGTCCATAGAAACAAGAAAAACACCTCACGTAATTTATGGATGCCCTCAGGTGCCGACTATAGCTCGCCATTTCAGATGCATTTTAGATGCATCTTGTGAATCCAATGTAGTATCATGTTCCATATTAATCTTGCTGAATTGTTCAAGTTTCATTCTAATTCCAAAGAGTATCACAAAAAATCGGCTTTGTTCTTTAGACGAATCATAACTTTGTATACAAAAAATATTTGAGTTTGCCACATTTGCAACTGTTTCGATTCATTTGCCCCTAACAGTCAACTTATGGTTATGTTTATATGTCTTGCATATTATCAACGTATCAATAAAATATTAAATTAATTCATCTGATCACAACGCGGACCATTAAAAGCTGGATGAGTTGTGTTTCTTGTCTGATAAACATATTGTTGTTAAGAACCATTTCAGTGTTTGCCTGTATTACTTTACGAAACTGATTTTTATGGTTGATTCCCGGCAATACCAAGATTTCTGTTCGCAGTGGGTGCACCTAGCGAACTCTGGGACTGCGCCGCTTCATCACACTCAGCGAGTCTGTTGAGTACATGTGGTTGAGGTACCCGTGAACTACCACTCTTAGAATATATCTTTCCTATGCAAGTAGATTGTTTTTTTCTTTTTAGCGTAAAATGTAACTAGTGTCTCTGATGGATAACGGCCTTTTGGATTAGCGTGAACTCGTGCTGAGAGAGGGGAGGTTGCGGGTTGTGGTTGCGGGAACGGCCAGTTCTCCGTAATGTGGCTGTTGACGCCGTGGCCTGGCCGCCTGCCAACCCGATTTCGGCAGTTCGCGTCAGAAGAAAAGGCGAGAAAAGGAGTCATCCCAGCCGCATTCTCCGGGGACGCTTGGCACAGAGCGAGCTCTATTACCGCACACACGCCGCACTAATGACCTCGCAGCGCTTCACATGTCTTCGTTTCCTTTATCATTACAATAAAGGGCTGGTATAAATATAAACGACAATTTTTAAGGAATCTTCTTTCCTTTGGATTACTTCAAAGCAGATCAAACAGAAAACTATTTTTCTATATATCGTCTACTAATGTCTACAAATTTTTGATGTTACGCTGCACTTTTTAATACCTTCTTCGAAAAACTTTTTGGTCGTATAAGTTGATAATTGTGTACAAAATTTGTACTTCTTCGTTGGAAAATTTATTTTCAACTTACCAAACAAACGCTGAAAAATTTGTATTACATAGAACTTTGTTTATTTTGGACCGACAACCTCTCTAAATTACCCTAAATTTTCACAGCATTTACAGTTCGACGTTAATGCAGGTTATCGCCTTACATAAGACATTTAACATCTCAGAAAACGATCATAAGATCTTTGCCAGCAGACATACAGGTTATCGCCTTCACTTCCTTTTGCACACCATTCCATACTGGACCACTTTGAGAGGCATAAAGACGTGCTCTTCATTCATTACGAACGAGTCTTCTCCTGATGCCAATTTCTAAATGCTTTATAGCCTACTGTTCGGTATTCGATATTATCGACAGCTTGAAGAGATTTTGAGTAATTGTACTTTTCTTTTGATGACAGGTTGAATACTTCCGTAACAATCCTGCGAATAAGATATGTTATTCGCTAAGTTGTCTACGGCGTTATGTTCGCTCTGGAAAAAGATGCTTGAATGGACTCAGTCCGATAGACAAACGAATACTACTCATGCACTTGGGACATCCAAAACACATTCTCCAGTGAACTGTTGTAGTATGACAGTGTTATCCTCCAATGAATATAGGCTTCGACCTGATATATTCATATTTATTATTCAGATTAATATTCAAATTATTCAGATTAAATATAATTATTCATTAAATGTAAATGTATTAGGGCTATTCAAATCATAGATATTTTATTTATGATAAGCCCGGGCCGCCGAGTTGTTATTGTATTTTTATTAATGTAAAATTGTTAATATAAAGGAGCAAACGGTGAAAAATGCTAGCGTTCGGTAGAAAGTTTGGAACATTCAAATAGCAGACAATGCCTGCCTGGCGACGGTCAGTCGCGGGGGACCTAATAGCAGGGTCCAGTGGAGAGCGGAAATATCCCGTTAGCCGAAGCATGGGGCAACGTACCCTCGGCTCGGACGCTAGGGGATGCGAGGTCAGACGAGCTGCGTGGAAAACAAGCGACGAATAACCACGCGCGCTGGCGCACTCACGTGATTTTGGCATACGCTGATCCACCAATCGTGTATCGCCACGGGGTGCAAAAGCCTTTTTTCCATGTCAAGCGAGCACTGTACAGGGGAGAGGAGAAGCTTGCTTTGCTGGGCGACAAGAAGGAAGCCATAAGGTCACATGCTGCCGACACGTCTTACCAATCGGATGTGGTCCGATACGACTTGCTGTTGAGACGTGGGCCGACGCAGAGTGTACTGTCTCGCTGAGATGGACACACGCACCTGCACGGATGAGCTATCTGTAAGGCCCTCCGCACACGGCGCGATTGCCAAGCGATGCGGACTCGTCTCGTACTCGTCGCGTCCGAACTTCTTACGGAAGGCTGTGTGGAGCCGCCAACGGAGCGATTCGTACTCGGCGCGAACTCGTCTCGAGCGGCGTGCGTCTCGTGCGATCGGTTTGGAAGTTCGCGCGTGACGCTCGAGACGAGTGAGACGCACGAGACGAGTGAGGCGTTTAACATTTTCTTTGTCGGTGAAGTAGAAAAACAGTATGTTCTGCATAATTATATGCTTGTCGGATATTCAAGAAAGGACTGCACTGAAAGAGCAAGGAACGAGATTGCAACGGGAATAAAGTTAACAGGCATGTAATTAGAGTCGCTTTATTTTTAATACTAATTTTTTATGATAATTTCATTTTAATGCTAATTTAGTAGGCATTATAGTAAAGAAAAATTACGCGAAAAAAAACTGAACATGAGAAATAAACTTATTATTGCTAAAACCAGTATTTCCCCTGCCAAGGTATTGAAGCCTGTGGAGTGACAAAATACTTTGCTAAACATTCTTTCAAAGAATTAGCTGTTGACTGATTGTTTACTGCCGGCCGTGGAGATGAGGGTGTGGAAATAATGTTTTTTTGCAGCACCATTTAAGTCACAACTGTCGTCACATTGGGCTGTGTATTGGATACATTCTATTTTTCTGACGTGGCTGTGTAATACACACGTAGCTTTCACAATGTCAGTGACCTTATTCACATCGCGGCAACGTATTTTTCTGTCATCATTTCAAAAGTACATTGGGGACATCCATAAATTACGTGAGGTGTTTTTCCGGATTTTCAGACCCCCCCTCTCTGGTGTGATCTGGCGTGACCCCCCCCCCTCCCCTGTGGTGAGATCTGGTCCCGTGAGACCCCCCCCCCCCCCCCCTACAGATCGTCTTTGTAACTTTTTGAGACCTTTTTTTTATTTTAGGTCTCACCCACACTTTCCAGCCAAATACCCCCGTAAAATCGACTTTCACGTCAATTGTAGACCTTTTTTTAGCTCTACAGTCTTGCCCAATTTTAAAAAAAGTCTCACGTCAGATTTCCGTTGATCCCTCCCCCTTGGTGAGATTTCGCCGCCCCCCCCCCTTTTTCACCTCTCGTAATTTATGGATGCCCCCATTGGATGCTTTTACTCCCTCGGCTTAACCTGTAGTTGAATATTCTTTTTACATTATCAAGAGCCCGTTTTGAGTAAGGTCTCATTAGGTATCCTAATAAAGAGAATGCCTATACCAGATGTTCTGATGCCATTAAACGAGGGAACGCGGCAAGGTGTCTGGGATTTTTGTTCTGTTTGTCGTCTCAACTTTGTCAAACAAAAACGAATAATTGAAAATCCACCACACCACAAGTTGCAGTCAAACACTGTAGTTTGATAACTTGATAAATTAAACAGGAACATGTAATGTAATATGTTGCTTCTTTCCTTTCTAGTGGCCGAATGCAAGGAGATGTGGAAAATTCTGAGGAACACTTTCGTTAAAAAATTTAAATCCCCCTTCCCCTCCCAACCGGAACAGGATCAGGAGGTAATAAAGCATATTATCTGAATGGCTCAATGAAGTTTGCTCTTCCTTTCTTCAAGGGATCAATTTTAGAAAATGGTAATTTACGTCAGTTTCCTCCTGAGAATGTGGTAACTGAAGAAAATGAGGACACACAGACGTCCCTGAGTCTTTGAACGCACCATCTGTACTGCAAGATCCACCGACTCCTCCACTTCCCTCTTTCACATCATTTTATACACCACTTAATGAACCTTCTACGTCGTTGTAGTGGATGACCAACCTGGCCATTCCAGAGACACACCTATTCGCAGGAAAAATATTACCAGAAAATGAAAGAGAGGAGTAACGAGCGACAACTGTGCTGCAGTCGACACAGAACTTTGCTGAATATTCGCTGACCTAAAAGATAAACTTTATGCAGCTAATACAAACTCACCAGCTGATGAAAGAAAAGAGGGCATCAAACAGTTTGCTTTGAATCTTGTGTCTGTCATGTTACTTATGACAGATGCACAACTCAGAGCATTTAAAAGAAGGACATTGCTCCTAATAGATGAAACACTTGGAGTTAATCCCATTAACTTCCCAACACGAGGAATGGATTTACAATATGTAAGCCATAGCCTCTTATCTACATATACTGATACAGCAAATGAAATTTTCGAAGATTCAAGTTCACAAATTGAAAACGAGACCTCACTGTCCGATGCCTCTCAGAATGAATTGAGCAACAACCAAATTGTTTAACACTATTATAAATATTTAATTTCTCTTATACTTTATTTTATTGTTTAAAAAATATAAATCTTAATGTAAAATATTTAAATAATAAACATTTGTGAAATAATATGTTGATTCTTACGATTATGTAATTAATATTTCTTCCGTCATTCCCTCATGTTCGTATTTCGCTGGCGGATCACGGAACAAATAATTTCCTCAAGCTTGGTATATGAGTCTTTTAACAATTTTTAAAATGCATGAAATCTGGCGTCTGATTCTTTTAGTTCAGTGGCCGCAACGAATACTCGACAGTTGATGTTCCTCTCGATGTAGGGATGCACTAAATATTTTCTCTTCTTCGTCATTTGCATTTTAGTGAATAATAGTACATAACTACATCCTCTTCTTCACTCAAACTTGACATTTCAAAATCGGAATAACCTCCAAAGGAAATATCAGATGAAACCCAGGTAGGCAACTTTCCCTTTCTGCAGGCAGACTGGCTACTCTGGAACGCTTCGTTGTCGGACCCCAGTTCGCGTGAAACGCTCGTGACGCACAGGACGCACGAAACGCCTGCCCCACGCGACGAGCGGTAATCGCTCCGTGTGCGGAGGGCCTAAGATCGCTACCCGACGATGGCATATCATGCCACAATCATTACGCAGCTACGACGACATGGTAATGTACTCCAACGCCTTACCGGTGACTCCTGGGAGTAGGATCTCTGCTTAAACTTTGAAATGTTCTTGAGGTAGCTGGAATTTCATTTTCATCTAAAAATTTGAACTTTAAAATCCTTTTGTCCATTGCAACTGGATTCAAATAATGGTATTTTCATTTTAATTGGTGCCCAGGGAATTTTCACATTGTGTTTAACGTCTATTTGCTGGCCTGCGATGCAACGATGTTTCACATACATACATACAGATCACTCTTTATTTGGGATGAGCATTTTCAAGAAATATTCACAAACGATCACCCTACCATTCTTTAATTAGTTTTTTTTTTTTTACTTCAGTTATTCATTTCTTTAGCTCTCCGAAATGTAGAACATTAAAATAAAATATACGGGATACGTAAAACAGACGTAATAACCGTAAGCCATATTTAAATTACTTCATTGTTCTTTAAGAGCCACCAAAGGTCACGCTTCTGTACTACGCTTTTCAGTCTGCTAAAGGATTATTCTCAATTGGTTATTTATTTCTCCAGTTTCTGTAATACCATAAGTAAAATAAACAAAATACGTTAAACATACCACTACATCATACATGCACTTCAGACAGCCTACCTAAATTATGAATTTAATTTAAGATAAATATCCTTGCGCCTAAAGTCGGTATATGTAGACACATTTAAGTACCCGCTAATTATAACATTATTTTGGTAACAATGAAAAGCAGACATTACGCCGAGTAAAATATTTTTTATTTGTGTGAACCGTTAATAAACTGGGTTAGCAATAGTAAATTTCTAGCCGGGCGCACTCTTATTCGCTTTTGGTGCCAATAATCTGAATTTGTTTGCATGTAAATTGAAATGCAACCTGGACAAACTTAACAATATGCCAATGTTTCGAAAGCCCTGCTTTCATGTGCTACCATTACTGTGGTACAGGATGCGTTACAACCTAAACGCAAACAAATTACGTTTAGGTTAACGTCCTGTGAAGAGTGGTTTGAGCATCTAACCATTAGTGCGAAATTGGTCAAATCATTGGGTAGGAAACGGTTTCAGTCCTGGACCAACTGCACAAAACTGACTATTTAGTTCTCATTACAACTAGCCACACAGCTCTTTAGTATGAAATTACATTTTAACGTTATGGACGAGGGTAAATTACAATCCAAGAACAGATCCTTTAGTATAGAATTAAGTTTTATTTTGTATGCTTAATGTTAGTACTAATTCCTGCAACGCAAGGGAACACATGAAAATGGAGTTAAATACAGTTCATTGCATTGGGGACGAACACTATTAGGAGAATAATTTCTGTGACTTTTCTCACTAAATCGTCTGCTTTTTCCAGCCAATTTCAATAACCAATCAACGGTTCATAAGTAAAAACTCGATTAGAAAATAATTAAAAACTCGCCGCCAATAAGCGTCGTGCACTGATTCGTCACATCGATCGTCAACTAATCGCAAACGGCAATTACCAACGAATGGGACTACGACTTGCTAAATAGTGTCAATGAAAATTTGTTACTGTTAATTCAGTTTATGAACGGTTAGTAAAAAAAAATAAGTCTCTCGAAATAATATCAGCCTTCTATTCCTACCAAAATAAAGCCTTTATTCATGATTGCTTATTATTAAGCGTACCCAAACTTACTTCGCCGTAAAGGTTACGTAATCTGAATGGATCGGCGTCATAGATTTTTCTCCATTAATTTTTGCGTGTTTGTTGTAGGCCTACTAAGAATTTTTTTTATATTTGCCATCTTTAAATAGGTCTTATCTTGTAGTCTTCAGCTACATGTAAATGTAATAATTTTTGCGTCTTTATGATAGTATTTGGTATTGGAAAATAAAGGGCAAGGGATTTCGACAAACACCAGCGACCACTCTGGATGCTTACATTATATCAGATAGTCCTATCAACTTATACAGCCTTACAAGCAACTAGATTTGACTGTATACCCTTTCGGAAGGACCTCAGACATGGAACAGTTGGAATGAAACAAGATACATCAGCGGTCAGTGCAGTAGACAATCATTCATGGTTAAACGATTCCCTTTCAACGATGACCCCCCCCCTTTTCCCCGCACTATACACACGGCGCAGAGGGTAATCAGGGGTATCCGAAATAAATAAATAATCATTCTTAAGATTATATTGGGAGTGAGATAAACTGTGTGGAAGTGTCGCTAAAATTAAAGGTGAAGAAATGCTCTGAAAAAAGCGCACTAATTCCGGCGCAGACCTTAGACGGCTTTTTCAGCTTCGAGCTGTTCTCTGACGAGCCTTCGAAAACGAGATTCTATTGCGGTCTTAAGATACCTTACTGCACCTCCAAATAAACGACAGCCCCGACATAAAACGAAGCCTTGCAGTTCAAACAACCGACTAAGTAAAATCTAGCAAGAAGAGTTGACAGTACCAAGGTAATTAAAATTAATGGTAGTTCCATGTTTTCTCGTCTGACGATCACTGAGGTTTATTGTTTTTTTTTTTTTTTTTTTTATTTCAAAATTTTATAAAAATTTGTGGGCTGTCTATACTCTAACAGTAATATTTTTTAATCTAGTACGAAATGAGAAAATGTGAAAGGGAAATGTGAGTTATAAATTCTTACATGACATGGACGTTAAGCTTTTACGTGAATACGTCTTTCTGTGGTTGTCCGATCTTCAACACGTCTCCTCCAATCACGATTTATTTTCATCTAGGATCTTATCTGTGAAATACCTTTAATTTAGGTAAGAACAGTGCTGTTCGAATGGATTTTGTCTAGTATTCTTAAATAGTAAGAAATTGTTTCCATTAACTTTGCCCATGGTTATGTTTAAAATTATTGCTTCTCCCGATCTCACTTCAGACTGAAGCAGGCGAATGTATCTCTGGTTGTGCTATCGTTTGACTGTGTGTGTTGATAGACTGATTCTTATATGAATTCTTTTTTCCCTCGTACCATTAGGGATTGGAATGCACAGCAAAGAGATTAGCTTTGGTGCTGAGCACCCTCTGCCACCCACAATTTTGTGAATTGCAGAGTTTATATGTAGATGTAGATGAATGTCGAAACAGAAGTGCTACTTGGGAAAGGCAGTTCTGTGTTGGGGGTTGTGCCTGTAAACACCATAGGTAGGTGGGGTTTCACTAGGCACGGCCTACAACTAAATAGAAGGGGGAAGGGAGTACTTTCTGAGTTGTTAGCTAAAGCAGTAAGGGAGCCCATTTCCAGTGATGATGGGGTCAGGAATGTGCCTTTTTTAGGTTAGGGGCTGCTGGTGAAGGGACGGAAACAGATGACCAAAGTGATACTGATTGTAGATCCACAATGAGAAAGATCATAGATGTTAAAGAAATAAATGAAGTTGCCGAAACAATAACTGGCTGGGGTAAATCTGGGAAAGAGGAGATACATGCTGAAAATATAAAGCCGGTAATAAGGGTGTTAGTGGTAAACTATAGAAGTATAATGAACAAAGTAATCGAATTTGCAAACTTAATAGAGATACACGAACCACAAGTAATAATTGGGGTAGAGAGTTGGTTAAAAGAAGACGTACTAGACAGTGAGGTTTTTCCTGATGTGTACAGAGTGTACCGCAGAGATAGAAGAGCAATTGGTAGAGGAGTCTTCATACTAGTTAGCAAAAACTACCACAGTTCACTGGTATTCATAGATCAAGACCATGAGTTACTTGGGGTAGATTTCTGGGGTAATAAAAAAGAAAAAATCAGGGTGTTGTCTGCTTACCGCAGTGGAAGAATGACAGATGAAGATGAGGTTCTTGGGGAGAAATTAAATTCATACTCAGATTTCAGAGGTGAGAATAGAATGGTAATTATTGGTGGGGACTTAAATTTACCAGGTGTTAACTGGGAAGGAAATAAGATTAATAACACCCGGGAACAAAGATTTGCAAATACCTTAATAAGGGAAGGAGGATTTACACAAGTGGTAGAGCAAAACACTAGGGGCAAAATATTTTGGATATATTCCTAATAAAGCCCGATGATAACCTCGTGGGGTGTCAAGTAACGGAAGGCATAAGTGATCATGACGCAATTCTGATGGATATTAGAGGATTCAGTGAACCAGCAGCAAAAACTGAAGGGGGAAATATGTACAATTATAAAAAGGCACAGATTTCAAATTTGAAGAGATATTTCAGAGAACGTTTTAGCAAATGGCAGGAAGGCACAAGTACAGTAGAGTCAAGGTGTGAAGAGTTCAAGGAGATAATACGAAAGGGGGAAGAAAAATTCATTCAAAGCAGAAAATAAAGAGAAGTAGAGAACCTGTGTACTATAATAGGGAAGTGAGGAGGTTAAAGAGTTTGGTACGAAGGGAACATAATAGAGTTAAGAGACAGCAGGGTAGTTGGGAATATTTGAAACAACTAAACAAGGACTTAATAACCGCAAAGAAAGTGGCTAAAGATGGGTTTATGAAGAGTATTGTCAGTGCACGAGGACCACTGACTGATGCATGTAGAAATTTCTATGGCTATATCAGGAAACTGAGGGGAAGGGAGGGTGTAGAGATGCTCATAGATAAGGATGGAGAAGTAGTTACTGAGGATTTGAAAAAGGCTGAGATTTTAAGTAACTGGTTTAGTGAGAGCATTAGGGACAATGAGTCAGAAACGGGAAAGTCTAATTCGGAGAACGAGCTTAACAATACGATTAGAAATGAAGATAGTAAAAAATTTGAAATTCATCCTGAAGAAATCATGAAGGAAATAAGCAAGCTGAAAACACATAAGGCGGCTGGTGCAGATAATATTACTACAGATATCTTAAAGATAGCCGGGTGTGACATTGTACCTTATCTTGAAATATTATTTAGATTGAGTCTGGATACTTGCTGCTTACCACAAGACTGGAAAAGTGCGATAGTAGTACCGGTACATAAAGGAGGGGTGAGAAATAGAGTCGAAAATTACAGGCCAATCAGTTTGACTTCAGTGGTATGTAAATTAATGGAAAGATTGATATGCAACCATATCAGGAAAATATGTGAGGAACGTAAGTGGTTTTCAAGTAGGCAACATGGGTTCAGGCAAGGATATTCATGCGAATCTCAGTTGGTGGGATATATGCAAGATATTTCAGATGAAATGGACAAGGGAGGCCAAATTGATAGTGTTGCACTAGATCTGTCAAAGGTGTTTGACAGAGTAAGCCATAAAATTGTAGTAAATAAGGTAAAAACCATTGGAGTGGATGAGAAAGTGATTTGCTGGGTAGAAGAATTTTTAAAAGGTAGAAAACAGAAAGTTAGGTAGGTAATGCCGTATCAAAGGAAGTGGAAGTAAAAATGGGAGTGCCGCAGGGTAGCGTATTGGGACCATTCCTATTCATTATTATAATGAATAATTGTGTTGATTGTTTACTATCTGAAATTAGATTGTTTGCAGATGATATAATGCTGTATAAAAGGATCAAAACGATAGAGGACTGTAAACAATTGCAGGGTGATCTGGACAGGAAATCTATTTGGGTTGGTAAACATGGGATGAAGATAACTGCAAAGAAGAGTCAGCTAATTAGATACACAAATAAAAAATAAAAGGTTAATTATGAATATAAGGTGGGGAAAGAATTGCTTGCTGAAGACTTGAAATGTAAATATCTTGGGATTACATTTGATAACAAGCTTTACTGGGCAGGACACATTGGACAGGTGGTAGGAAAAGGTTTCAAAATCCTGCACTTGGAGAGAGTGATGAGGGGATGCACGAGAGAAGTCAAGGAACTGGGTTACAAAACTTTGGTCAGACCATTGCTCCAATATGGTAGTGTAGTATGGGACCCACATTTTGAGTATCAAATACAGGCGTTGAAGAAGGTGCAAAGAAGGGCTGCTAGATTTGTTTCTGGAAATTATCGCAGAATGCAAGGAGTGACAGATATGATAAAGTAGCTGGAATGGGATTCATTGCAAGACATGAGGAGGATGAGGAGGGTAATGGGAGTGTACAGGGCGTATACTGGTGATGAGGCATGGAAAGATATTGCAGTAGGTATGAAAAGTAGCTCATGGAAAGGAAAAGATGACCATGACCACAAGCTGGCACACGATTTCAGGCACAAGGGTGTGGGAAGATTTTCTTTTTTAGGTAAGGGTATCAGGGATTAGAATGAGTTACCAAGGGGAATGATGAATAATCTACCGAAAACGTTAAAAGAATTTAAAGTTAAAATTTGTAGGGGGCAAATGTAGGTGAGTGAAGGATAGCGGGAAGTTGGGTGTGTAGGTAAATTGCCACCGGAGCGTCTGCTCAATTGCAATTAATTAATTAATTAAAAAAAACAGGCAGTGACTTCAGATTCTGCGGATATCTTTTGAGATATCAGTTCACAGTGACCATTCGAAGTCCCATGAAATAGTCGTTCGTAAGAACTTTGTTTTTCGACTTTTCAATACTAATATTCGATTTCCTTTTTCAATATATTTATTTATTCAGAATTGTCTGATGTTATCTATTGCTTGGAGTGATAATTCCTTATGAAATTAAGTGTCTATGGTTTTATTTTGTCAGCAGGACCGCTATTGGTAAAATTAGAATTTAAATATTATGAATATCTTCTGAGCGTCGGTACTACTGAAGTCTTTTAGCCTGGTTTTTGCTTAATGTGCTGTCTGCACTCTCTTTTTGCGGTTTGTCTGATATTTTTCAATACTAAAATTTGAGTAATAGAAAACCAATGTCGGAACAAACAAAGCTGCATGAATAGATATTGATTTCCATACCAGAATTGCAATATCCTTTGTTTAGGCTCTTTTGTTCTATAAACGCTTTATTTATCACCAGTCAATGTTTTTACAAATACACATTAAAGTTTAAAATAGTATTTATGAAACACGCATAAACAACAGTATTAAAAACTGGACGATTAAAAGCTATAACCTGCTACTGTCAATAACAACATCTAACAGTAATTTTTAGATAACTCCATAATAGCGAATAGATAGTTATTACATTTCGCATTGTATCCCTGTTTCGATCTGAATTGACTGTACTGTTTATACAGATATTTTAAATATCAGTTAAGCAGTGTCATTTAATTGGCAAACGAAATGTACTGATATTTTATGACAATAGAACAAATTAAGTTCCAGTTTATTCATAGTTGTTATGCAGAAAATTTCCAGTTTAGTATATTGTATCTAGAAGATAGTAATTTGCTCATACCTCGAAATAATTTTTTGCATTCTACATTTGACCGTATTACATAGATGAGAACCTTTCTCCAATAGTAATTCTGCTGCATACGTTCGAAAATTTATCGGTCTGGCACCATGACAAAGAGGACACCTAATATACATGTGGTGAGGCTATCCTGTCCATCTAAAGGTACTCTTTAAAGAACTACTCATGCATTAGTGTTGTATTCTTTTACACGTTTAAAGTGAAAAAAGTAACAAATACGATATATGACTCTTAAAGAACAGTACGAGGGAAATGAAGTGCCACAATATTGATGGTTAAGATTGTATGAATCTGCAATTTGACATTCGCAAGCATCTAAGAGTCGGTGGTTTTATTTTTTGAACCAATCAGTAGCCATCCAAAAAGCTCTGTATTGAGAGATGAGGTTTGTACAAAACAATATAAAACAAATACTTAAATAAAATAGACACTGTTTATCCCAGTACGTAGTCTTAGTTTCGGTGATTAGATTTAAGATCGATATAACCCCCCCAGAAATTATTCCTGAAACTTGTTAGTAGAACTGTCGAATGCTTTCTGCGATAATTTAAAACATATTTTTGGGAAGGATGTATCGCCTTTAAAAAGAAAAAATGGAGGTGTTCTCATGACAATACGCATTGCAGTAACGGCTGATAAAAAACACTGTACACGTAAACACAGAAACACTCTTCAGAACTTACAGCAAAAGTTTCACACAGCTAACTGTGGTAATAATAAGATTAAAAATACAGAAAACAAAAATAATTCATGTTTCAATAATAATATGTAATACAAGCCTAAAGATAATTCTGATCTAAAGGAAAAATAATTCACCTACGAACATATATTTAAATAAAATACAATACTTTATGGCTATATTTTTTTCAAAATGTACTAAAGATATTGTGTAAAAGGTAAAAATAACTTCATGCATGCTACATTTCATTTTGTAACAGATAATACAACTTTTTAAACACCTTAAAATTATATCCATAAATAACTGCTTTGGAGAGAATCTATTCGGATATTTATAAAAGTAACACAGGAATTAATAAAACATTTAACAGAAAATTTATCAATATTTAAAAAGATTTGGTGAAAAGTAACAACCATATGATTTTAATGTTCAAATTACTAGGTGCAAGATGAACATAGATATCTTTTAAGCCTAGAAATTTACGCCTTGCCTGTGTGATGGTTTGTAGAGACTGGAAAGGATTGGGGATATGGAATGGAAAAGAAATAAGCCATGTGCTTTCTGAAGGAAGCTTCCATACCAGCATTCGCCTGGAGTAATTTTCCAGAACCATGGAAAATCAAAATCAAGTTCGCTGGAATCCATTTCATAACAAAATGATTGTTTGGAGGCTTAGCTAAGCAATCATTGTGCTCAACATCTACAATAAAAACGAACATGTCAACAAACTGTAATTCAAAATCTCTTTCGCCTTCTGATAAATTGAAGATTTACGAATTTACTTCTAACTGTCTGATTTCACACAACCTTGCGATCAGTAACATTGGGCATGGTTGTGAACAATAGCGACGCCAGCAACTTCAATTATGTTTTCCGATACATTCTCACTAAATACTTAAATAACAATCTTATTCATGTTGTTGGACTACCGTAAACAATATAACAGCACTACAAATTTTTTTCGTCAGCTGTACCAAATTCTGTGCTTATTCTCAAATTATATGCAGCATTATAAGATAATACCATCTCCATCAAATAGAAAATTTAGGAAAACATTTGCAACTGAGAAACTATTCGTTATTTAAATTCATACAGTTAAATCGTTAAAAAAAATAGAAAAAAATGGAAAAAACTTACTTTCAGCATGTATGTTAAGGAAAGTACAGCTTTCTCCTACGCTTACAACTTGAACATTTTTATCTATTTTTGAGTGCAGATACCAATGATAGGTATGGAATGAAAAGTCCTGAATGAAGATTTTTTGAAATAACATAAGACACAACAAGAGACTTGAAGACCAAATTATCCCAAATTTAATAAGTATTACACAAGTGTCAGTCAGCAATAATTATCGTCAGGATCACAGAGAAATACCGAGTTGAAAATCATCAAGAACGTTTATTATATAATGCTCATCTGTTACGAGATGTTTTATTAAAATGGTACACTGGGATATTTAACAAAAAATTTTGTTACAAAAAAAATCTTGTTTGAAGAATTATCAGTTACAATTGAATCTTTCAGGTAACAAAGAAGTGTATAAAATAAATTTTTGTTGCAAAAATATCATTGTATCTTGAATGTAAAGCATATGGTCAGCGTAAGCAATAAATACATTGCATAATTTTTCGCAACCGGAACTGAACTGCCTAGCAGTTTAAAGATTTTAAATGTGTTTTTGAAATATGACTTACATTAAGAAAATCACTGTAATGATGGAATCTTCGTACACAAAGCGTTATTTAACTAGACAATCTAGTATACTTATTTATGCGAATACTGAGATTGCTGGAATTCTATGGATGTTTATTTAAAGATTTAAATTTTATAATCAGAACTGCGGAACCTATGGGTTTTTTATTAGAAAAAAGTAAAAAATAAAAAAAACCTTGAACGTTACTTGCATGGTTAGTGCTGTGAATTTATTGGCGCAGATTTTTATCACACTTCTTGAAAACTACTTTTTATTTTCCTCACGTATAAAATAACAGGAAGGGTTGCTTGAATGAAAATTCTTTTACTGAAATAAGAAATATATTTCTTCTCTCTTGAAACGCACGTAATCAAGTTTCTGATGAAAATTTCTAGGCTGACTACGTTGCGTGAGACTGTTTTTCCAAACTCTATTAACTTGCGCATTTTATTTCTTTCCTTTCTTCCGAAGAAGCGCACATGGAAGAAATTTTGACGGACGTCCGCAGAAATAATTTAATGTGTTTCCTGTGCCGCAGGAGCGTGCGTGTTTGCGCGGGCAAGAGAGAGACTCCTCCGGGCATTAGATCAGCTCCGCCCCGCTCTTCCACGCTGCAACAAGTGGTTTTATTGCCGAGTTTTAACACTCCATAACCGAGAGTTAAGCAGCTGCAAGCGAGCGACGGTCGTCGTGCCCGCAGGATCTTCCGACAGCTGTTGGCGCAGTAAACCGAAGACAGTAGTCGTCTTACGTCAAGCGGCTGGTGTGCCACCTCACACAGCATTAATCCCTGTTATGACCTTACTGCGACCTCTCAATTAAGTTCTAGATGAGTCAGTTAGTTACGTTGCATCCAGTACATGCGGTGGAATGTGTAAAATGTTTGTTACTATTAGTGAACGTGCTTGTTTTGTATCTTCTTTTCTCCATGATTTTCAATATAAGTAAAGAGGTAAAAAATTAAAGAGGATTTCGAGGCCATCATTGCCTACAACTGGCATTGAAACGGGAACCTCGCCAGAAAACCGGCGTCCAGAAATAGCGGATGACGCAAGTCGCAGCTGAATTACAGTTACCTCCTTCGGGGAATTGTTTACTTATCTGTAAAGTGTTACGAAGCACCTGCTGTTCAGAACTCAAAGGCTTGGGGAATACGGAACTGTTGATTGACTACCGGAAAGTGGGAAACGTACGTGAAGGTGCGTCTTGATCTTTCTGCTTGGAGAAGTAAATTGTTGTATTAATCGTTGATCTCACAGTCCGAAAGGAAACCCTCGGTAAGGAAAGATCATATGGCATTATTAGCCGGGCGATCCCGAAGGTTAGTTTGGCCACCGGTTTGACAGAATTTATATGACAGTGTAAAGGGGAGCTACTTTTTAATATGGAATCCGAACCAAGGAAGCGTTACTTCACATTACACACCAAGCTGTACCAGAGGTGAAGGTCGGGTTATGTGCCTTTCAAAATTCCTGCCGAGACAGGCATAACCAGGGACCTTCCGATCTCCAGTCAGACGCCCCAATCACTCAGTCACCAGACCGTTCACTTTCGAAGTTATTCGTCGTCTTACGAAAGGTTGAAGCCAGGAAAACAACATTATAAACCTCCCATATTGACTATAAAGCATTACAGTAACAATTCAGAAAGCGTATCAGAAAAAGATATTTCCAGTCGTTGCTTCCGAACTCTCTAATAATCTTCAGCGAATTCATACTGGCAGTGAACAAAATTTGTCGCTTGATATCCTGAAATTGATATTATTTCTCAACGATGTTTCCATCAGCATAATTATGACGCTGTAATCAACGACTCGTTATAAAAATATTGTGTATTTCAGTGTTCCCTCAACGTGAAGAATTACAACGTAGTTACGGAAATAACTACTATTATGTGAAGGCAACGGCATATAGTTGAATTTTGGGATTATCTATTTAAGCTGACGAAGAGGGAATGTGGCTTTTGGTTGGAGCTGCTTTACTCGATAAAAATTTCCAGATTTTCACTGTATGATTAGGAATTGTAATCCGGCAATGTTTTCGATTTCGCAGAACATTTGCGAGATTGGCGTCAATTCCATGTGATACCGCGGGATCTGGCATAGGATTTTAAAGTTTTGTCAAATTAAATAAGCCTATTTAATGAATTAATAACAAATTAAATAACAATTTTATATTTAATCAATTAATAAATCACCAGTAAATAATGTATCAACTAGCAAAATGCCATTAATTTAATAATGTCCAGCTTCTTAAGATGGACTATACTTTTTATAACTTTAAATTATCTTCTCACGCATTAAAAACTTTGGGTATTTCATTTTTGTTCTTCAATATAATCCTCCTAGATAAGTATTCACTTTTTAGGCACATTACATGCCTCACAGTGTTACAGAAAATTACTTACCTGGGTTATCAGGGGTTGATTTCATTACCGTTAATTATTTTTGGCACCTTTTAGAATTTCATGAACAGGGTTAACTCTCCTTTTTAGATACAGATACATAATGTGAGAACTGCAAATCTTACAATTTATTACCTATATATAAAGGAAAGAACAATTACAACTGAATGGATATGGCACACATTTACAAAGAAAGAAATCATATGGAAATTACTGAATACGTAAATTGTCCAACCAAATCATAGTTATGCTAGAACGAAAAGTTTTTGTTTAGCACATGAGTTTCCTTATCTCTGCAAATCACTTTGCGGGTCTTTTTACAGGTTTCTACGGAATTAACAGGAAGCTTCAAGAATTCAAGTCACCAGCAACACAAAGCAAAAAAAAGGTAGCCCATCTGGTCTGAGGGCCCAAAATAATTTTTTTGCACCGGGGCCCTTGTCGATCTAGTTACGCCACTGTCAGGGGCGTAGCTACTTTGGGGCTAAGCGGTGCAGTGCACCGGGCCCCTGCGCTAAGGGGGCCCCCAAGAATAACTCAGGGGGCCCCGAAGCGCACGTCTGGACGGGCCTTCACGGCAAACTGGCGATCTTTTTTTTTAGCTCTACCGACGTACCGTCGTCCAAAGGGGCCCCTGAGACACAGGGAGCCCCTCACTAAGAGGCCCTCATCACTGCTCAGGGGGGGCCCAACCACTGCTCAGGGGCCTCCAGGCTCAACTCAGGGGTCCCAGCCTCAGCTCAGGGGGACCCTACCAGCAACACAAAGCAAAAACTCGGTCGCCCATCTGGCCTGAGGGCCCAAAATAATTTTTGTTGCACCAAGGCCCTTGTTGACCTAGCTACGCCACTGGCAACAATTGAACATTAATTTGTGAATGCTACCAACGTTATAATCGTTACATTACGAATTACATTAGTTGCTTATGCATACGACAAATAAATAAATAAACTAGAATACAATCAAGCCGATGTAAATTCAAGGAGAAACTTGTGTTCCTTCTCCCTCTCAAATGTATACTCCGCAGACATCGTGTTGTGACCAGCTGTCTATTCTATAGGAAACTGTTGCGTTTTAACACCGAAGTTGAACACCGAGGATATGCTATGAAGATGTTGGGAGTTAATAGACCCTGGCGTTCGAGATACAAGAACGTTTGTAGTAAAAGTACATAATTGGAATTAACCCTATAGTTAAAAGTATCGATCATAGATGTTTAGGATGCGATTAAGAAAAAACTTTACAAGTTACTTAAATAATAATAAATCAATATTGTGGCTCTGATATGATCGCTTTTTTTGAGTGGATAATTTTTATGTTATATAAGGAGTGGAAGTAATAGCTCAGTTATTTACTCAACACTAATACATAGTAGTTAATGCCCAATTTAACTTAAGAAGAAGAAAAGACAGTTTATTTATAAATATGTATATATATTTTTCCCTTAAACTCGATAAAAGAAGAGCAAGAAACACTTTCTTTCCTAATTACAATCCCGAACAAGTAATACTTCAATTAACTTTTATTAATCACAGAAAGTTTTCTGTCTTTTTGTCTATAAAGAATCAAAGTATTTAATTGTAACCAATCTAGAACGACGAACTTTAATCCGTTTCTTTGGTATTACTGTACGCTTTTTTCTGTTTGACAGCAAACAATCACTTAGAAATGAAAACATAACATTAGAATCGTTTCAGGATTCCTTCTAAATTTGATCGATCAATCAGCTTTGATGGTATGTAAATTTGTTACTGTTAAACTATTTTGTTCGAATTTCTGTGGAAACACTCCTACAACTTTATCACTTTGCGGTCTGAAATTGTGTCATTCAAATGTTCAGTATGTTCATCTGAGTAGTTAATCCAGACTAAACACTCTGATTCGTGACTGAGTGAAACCCACTCAGCGTAGACTATGCATTCTATACTGCAGTCAAAATATTTCCCCTGAATGTGTTTACGTTCGCATCACTATCCGTTGGGAGTAGCAGAGAGTTTGCTGTTTATTAAATTTTGAACAAACAAACTGGTTGAGCGGATGATGTTTGCTTTGCTCTTGGCGTGATATTGTAATATCCGAATACTTCAAAACATTGAGCGTGAAGTCTAAAAATTGTTGCTTGCGAGAATGCATGACTTTTCATGGGGAAGAAGAACCAGGTTTGCGAATTGTTCGACGGCTTAAAGAACATTATAATTGCAGGTAAGCACCTGGGGCTTTCAACCGCGTAAGATGTCAGTAGTCATGTAGTCACGTATTAATTATGTGTGGTATTAAGAGATAAACAATGTCGGAGTTGATGAACTCAGCGAATTAGATTGTTTTAGAACTGGATGTTTAGATAGGACTCCGAAAGTGACAACCAAATATTTTTTAGAATACAATAGGTGAAGGCGTCTGTTAAAAACTTGTAAGACCGTGAAAAGTATAAAGATGAAAACATAAATAAAAATGCAGGATAAAATGATCGTACTCTACCGTATCTTACCATGATAATAGAATAAATTGTTGTTACTTTGTATTAAAGAACAAGAACACTCCCACTGTTGATTTAAAACTGTTATGAAGTAGCTTTGCTTTTAGTCCAATTCAAGAATAGCGCGAAAAGTGAGCTATATTAAAACCAGATGAGAGTTCTCCAACTACACAGAGCTAACGAAAAACGAGAGATGCGCCAGACACCGAACATTTGGGAAATAAAGTAGGCGCTTCCAAACAAACAAATATGAAAGGAATTGATTTCTGTTTTACTAATACCGGATTTAATAGCAAAAAGTTCGTAAATACACCGTTCAGGTGTATAATTAATCGATTTTTTATTGTGAAATGTGATACCGAGCGTTTTTTTTTTTTTTTTTTTTTTTTTTAACTGCTTTACGTCTCTTTTTAACATCGAGGTATTTAGCGACGGGAAAGGATCGGGGGCAAGGATGGGGGCAAGGAATGGGAAGGAATTCGGCCATGGCCTTTTGAAGGAAGCATCCCGGCATTTGCCTGGAGTGATTTGGGGAAACCATGGAAAACTCAAATCTGGATGCTCGGACGGGGATTCGAAACGCCGTCCTGCCGAATGCGAGGCGAGAACGCTAACCGTTACACCGCCCTGCTCGATGATACCGAGCGTGTGGTCCTAACTGTTCTCTGACTGATTAGGCTCTGAACTCGAAGTCAATCTACTATATAATTTCATAAGGTCATCCATTCACTTCGATAGTTATTGGCTGAAAAAAATTGTGACGTCATGGGCCAGCCTTCGCTCGCAAAACAGCTACCAGAGATACCATTACAAGAAATTCAAGGTTATGTCCACAATTTAATACCTAAGCACCAAATTAAGTTTGATTTTGATAGCATTTCATAGTTAAAAAAAAATAAAAAAAAAAAAAATAAAACATACCGATAAACTTTACTGTTAAAAAAAATGAAACTAGTTTCCAGGAAGATGTCGACTTTACAACCAAAGTTTATACACGTGCTAGCTATTAAATTAGCGCTAAGCTTACTTTTTATATAGAGTTAAAGGATATTGACTATATAAATGCGATGTGAAACACATTAATTCACTTGATTTTTGCCTTTAGCTGCAGCAGTTAGTATTTAAAACACGTGAATAAAATATTTTCTTCCTCTACTTATTTGAAGAAAAGACAACACTTTTAACAACGATATTCCTGCCGTTAATGAACAGCAAGCAGAAATTGTAGAATATGCAGTGTTTAAAACCTAAGCAACTGAAAACGTGAAACTACTTTTCAGTAACATGTCGACTTGAAGAAACTTGAATTACTATGAAATGAGCAAGCATTCAACTCAGATTTTAATATACATTTAGATCATTGAGGATATGACTACTTATACGCGATGTGAAACTCTTTAATTCAGTTAATTTTTTAGCTTCTTAGCTGCAGCATTTAGTATTAACAACACGTAAATATAATATTTTCTTCCTTTTATTATTTGAAGAAAGTGCAGGACATACTTTATTTAACCAATTTAAAACATAAAAAACAGCTTTCATTTATTTACCGTACTTTGGGGGAAATATTGACACCAGAAGGTGTTCTTCATTTTTCTGAAAGGGCCATTTTATGTCCAAAGAATGATGATGTTTATGAAATTAATGAACGAATTTTGGACTTTCTTGAAGGTGAAAGCTTTACCTACTTCAGTTCAGACTCTATAGAAGATCCAAAGAACCAAGACGCTAGAAATTTATCCCATAGAGTTTATTAATAATCTAAGGCCTTCAGGAATGCCACTACATCAACTGAGACTAAAACTTGGAGCAATTGTCATGCTTCTGCGGAATCTTAACACAAAACGAGGCCTGTGCAGTGTGCAATGGCACTCGCTTGATTGTCAAAGACTTTAATCCAAATATGATTTTTGATAAAGATCTGGCTGGATCTGCAAAAGGAAATTCAGTATGTATTCCGAGTATTAATCTTGCTCCAAGCAATTCTGACCTCCCATTCATTCTGAAACGAAGGCAGTTTCCTGTCATGCTTGCCATTGCTATGACTATAAACAAATCACAAGGTAAAACATTCGACAAGGTTGGACTTTAACTCTCTGAGCCTGTTTCCAGTCATGGATGACTTTATGTAGGTTTTTCCAGAGTGCGACGGTCAGGTGATGTTAAAGTACAAATCATCAATAACGATCGCCACGGTAAACTTCTGAAAAATGGTAACAGTTTTTACAAAGAATATTGTCTACAGGGAGGTACTGGAGCATCAACAAGTGACTAATCGAACTACCTCTGTACCAAATAAATGACACATAATTTCCAGAGGATAATAAATTTCTACAAGGTTGGTAATCCATAATGTATTCACTTTGATTGTAGTTAACTAAACCACCGCTGTAGTAATGGGGTTAAGTAACATGAGTTAAATAACATGTTATCGTGTAGTAACACACTGGAAATGCGTCATATAATCAGGCCACATCTGACGTCACAAATTTGTCTTTACCGATCTAACACCATTCACATTAAAAAAAAAAACATTTTTCAAATTTATTAAAGTGAACTTTTGGCGTCAAATAAAACTGTATTTCAGCCAGTTCCAGTCAAGAGACCTCGACGTTTGAAACAATTATACGAAAGCGCGATCGTCTTCTTCCATGTTTAATACGTCTATTATTATACTTCTGAGTTCTTCAAGCAAAATACATTTTATTCATTCTAACGGTGAAACACAGGTCAAGTTCGTATTTGGCCAGGTCAGGTAAACCTGTGATAATCTTTGACCCTAAAAACTAGAACTATTCTAGACCCGTGACGATACGCAAAAAACGGTCACGGGCTTACACTAGTTAGATATAAAGCTATAAGCAACAGACTAGTTTAATGGCAATGACAATAAAACTGAAAAAAGAGATAATTAGTTAAAATGTTCATTATTTCTCAGTAACGCGAACGAAAATCTATGTCAACGAAGAGACAATGTAGGTATGCAAATCTTAATTGGTTAAGAGAGGAAAGAAAACTTTACGATAAAAATCGGGAGAAATTTATCATTAGCATTATTTATTTTGAATCCTTACTAAAGAGAAGCGTATTAAGAATGATATGAGCTTCAAATTTCCAAATTTGATTTTCAAACATTCCTAACACGCTTTTGTTTTTAATTGCCTGAAATTTTTAGTCACTTCTCATGTGCTATTTCAGCTCTAAATTTCGTCTCTGTTAGTAACGTTTGTCATTATTTTCGGTTTATGGTTAACTTGTTACCCGAGAATAAGACAGCTCCAAATATGACAAGACATCCCCAGACAGTAAAAGAGCAAGTGTGCAGGTATATTTGTTTTATGTTGACTAATAACTATCCGTTATAAATAGGAAAGACGTTCGTCACGTTATTCGGCATAGTGCTACACCTACTGTAGTCCAATCATTCGGTAGTAAGATTACTTGTCAGTTTCCTGCATGTGAATAAAAATCTTTTTATTTATGAATATGACTGTTGTTAAATATAGCAGACTGTTTTGGATTATTTTTGAAGCTGAAAGGATGACTGAAATCCAGGGAGCCGCGGAAATTTACGTTCCTATCTGACGAACGAACCACACGACTAAACGTGTAGTATTCCTTCACGTCATATGATATTGGACAAGTTTGGGATATAATTCAGGCCCTTGGTAAACAATATAGTGACCAGGAACTATGCACAACATTATTCCTATCATATCAAATAAGTTCCGCATTATCAAATTTTCTCCCCCCATCTAACTTGTGGTATCCCGACGACTTAAATGAGATTTTATTTGATGGATGCCACTGCTGGTGACAAAATAATCGAAATACGAAGGTATTATCCGTAATAACTGAAAGATTAATGGGGCTTTGAAGGTATTATAGCCTACTTTACCACAATTTTTATGCTATATGAGCTAATTCATGTATTGCAATTATTGAACATTTATTCAACAATGCAAGTTAAATTATGGAACTTCGTGTAAGGATTACAGAACTACGACTGCAGTGCAATTTGAATAACACATGTCTAATATCTTGGAGCTACGATAATACTCTGATTACCTCGTGGTCATAAAGTCGAGTAAGAGCACTCGTTGTAGCCGCATTCGCGGGCTTTCGCTGTTGTTACCGTGAATAATGTCTTCCTAGTTGCAAGTGCGAGCAGCGTTGGGTTCCGTCGGTGGATGGTTACTCCAACGTAGCTGCGAAGTTGGGTATCGACTCAGCGGTATGTCAGCGAGACCCCTCTCGGATCAGAAGATCAGCAACGCCAGCCGGCGAAGACCTCTTACGGGCGCGAAAGGCCTAGGTGGAGAACCACCATAGTGATCCAAGGACGAGAATATACCAACTTGCTCTTTCCTTGTCCAGGAAGCCGTGACTTTGGTCCTTTTGGAAATGGCTATAGGCCATCTTTTAACCTTGCAGTGAATCGCATTTCGATGTCAGCATTAGAAGCACCGTTGTCCCTTGTAACGCTCACTGTGGGCTTCTGGGTGGCTGGACGTGTATCGGATTACCTGAAGGACCCTGAGTTTCCCGCTAGTGTCTTCCAAAACAACTTGTTCCACATACACACATTATAGTTGCGGAAAACCTTTTTTTATTCACGGTAAAAATATGGAGTTCTCTAATAATTAATAATCTGCAGCCGTTAAAATTTTATTTAAGGCCGCCAGACCTGTGTCATTAGTACCTCGAACCAGTTAACCCCCGTATCGACCACCAGATACCGTTACAGTGTTTCAGTAACGCGAGGTGGCATAGCTACCTGTTTCAGACATTATCAAAAAATTGATACTCTGCTTTTAGTGTGATATGAATCTGCATAGTTTATTTAAGGCATTATTTTCTGTGAAACATTCATGATACAGCACAAATTTTCTATCCCTTGAATAATTTACAATGGACGATATCATATCTGTTTTCGTGTTGACGTTAAGAGATGAACATTCACTCAGTTCTTCGAGTTTCATAATTCATTTCTTCACTGAAATCTTATTTACAAACAAAACACACCTCTGTTGCGTTTACACGTATAATATTTTGTTCCTTCATACGAGTTAGAAGCGAATACTTTTACGCATCTATGCGAAAAATTTCACGGTGGAATGTCTGAAAATGCTTTGTTTGTTTTATTATATTCATTCCGTGAAAGGAGGAAAATTGTGAAATGAACTCGATGATACTTTAAAGTATATCTAAATAAATTTACTGTCTCCAGTGAAAATGGAATATTTCACGTTTTTAGATAAAAGTTCTGTTGCATCATTCGCTCTATGGTGATGAGTTACCGTAATCTGCGAATGGAGATGATCTTGTGAACATGTTGCGAATAATTTTTAATCTCCGCTGAAAATTAGTAAATATTTATTGAGAGGCTGATTAATAGCTTTTTTAGCTTAGTTGTTTACAAACACAGGTAATTACAATTTTTCATTAATTACTGACAATAGGTAAAATGCTGATGAAGGGAAAATACTTAACACACAGTCGGAAACAATTGGCTTCAACAACATATAGTTTAGTTTTATGTGATGCATACTTGTTTTCCGTATCTGGTAATACGAAGATTATATTTTCTTAGTCCATAAATCTGCAACTTTAATTGCTCTGACAGAGAATATAATTAAATTTTACGGCGTTCAGTTATTTTCGTATTTAGAATTAGGAAGAAGAGCTCCGTATTTTACATTTGCCAATTTAAACTTATTACTTTTGCATTTAAACTTTTTGTTTTTAATCTGGTAATTACAGATGATGGTTGAACACAATTCATCAGTTTTCCAGCGGCGATAAGTTGGCGACCTAGCGCATTACTAATCTTCACAGTGATGCACGGTGGACTGAAGGCTGGATCTAAAGCGATCTTCAAGGACCGGTATTGATCTTAAACTGTCAGTTATGATTCGGATAGATTCATCGAGAGGAAGCTCTGCAAGTTTATATGAATAAGTACTTCCTACACAGTGTAAACTCCCCAGTTCTTGCTACTCTCGATACGTGATTAAGATGGGTTTAATTGCATACGTGTGATAATTACGCGAAACTAATTTGTTGAGGTACTGTACAATTCCTGTTTACTTGTTAATTGATAAATTGTTGTGATTTAGAATGTTTGGATACTGGACAATTCCTGAGTACTTCTTCTACTACATACGTGTCACACTTTTACAGTTTCTAGTGCGATCTCTGTATAAAAATTGTTTAAAAATAGAACAGAATAGATTTGAATCTGTGTGGTTCATCCATCCGCTTATTATTTGTTCCTTTTTCTTAACCTCGCGGTTAGTAGATGGTTTTTATAAAGTGAATACAGATAATTTCCAGAAAAAAAGTCCTATTGGTATAAATTAACAAGAATTATTATAAGTAGACATGGGAAGGTTACGGAACCTCATTCTGCAGAGTGATAGTTGGGGCGTTTCCAAGGAAACTTTGGGACGCGATATCTAGGACTCAAAGGCACCATCGCATTATCTGTATGTAAGAGGATACTGCTGTACGACATATACAACAATAATTGAAATCGATGGTTGCCGTCTATGGGGGTACCCTGGCAAATATAAAATGAGCACGTCTGCAGATGGATGAGAGAGGTACTCTAACAAACATCAGGAGAGCATCTATTGTTAATAAACAAGACAAAAATTCTTGTTGAAACTTCGAAATTTCAGGATTCCATCCAGTTAAGCATTTGCACGTTTGGAAAGTTTTATTAGTGATTTTATTAGTAACAAAGATTCATAAAAAATTCGTCTTAGTCTTCTTCTTCATCGTCGCCTTATATATATATATATATATATTTTATCTATTATCAACTGAACATTGGAAATGGTGACTAATTTTTTTCTGGCTTTACGCCTCGTCTACGTCTGAGTTATTAGAGGCGGGAAAGGACTGGGGTCAAGGAACAGGAAGGAATTCGGCCATGGCCTATTAAATGAACCATCTTGACATTGGTCTGGAGTGATTTGAGGAAGCCATTGAAAATCCAAATCTGGATGGCTGGAGGGGGTTTCGAACCAACGTCGTCCAGAATACAAGGACCGAGCGTTCCCGCTCACCCACCACGCTTGGTGCTGACTAATAAAATAATTAATATCACTCACAGGTTAGTAAGCCCGTTATGCTAATTTTAGTAGAAAAGATATTTAAAATAAATTTCTAAGTTATTATTATTTAATAAGTAATTTAGTTTTTTCTTGAGAAAGAGATATTTTTGAAGAATAATGACCCAACAGTTAAGCTTTCGACGCCTTTGTCTACACCTACATAGACACCTGAATGTAGCAATTTTGCTGATATTATCCGGAATGAGACCTGAATGATTCCTGCGCATGTGGCACACGTATAAAACCTTTGTTATTTCGCTTTAGTCATAAACACAACACGTTGGATTTACGTTAGAACTCAGCAGTCAGTTCCCCTCTTAAGAGCGGTAACAACCGCCGGGTCCTAAATGTTTACAGCCCGTCAAGCGCAGATGGCCATTTGATGTCTTCAGTGTATTGGGTTTTCTGTCCTAGTGAGCAAACATTAGAATTTTGTTACTGTAATAATTCTTTTTGTAAGAACTGATATTTGGATGAATGTGCATGAGTTTTAAAATCTGATTATTTCTAATTACATGTACAGCAATTTTAATAAGACCATAGTTCTGGTCTGAATGACCCAATATTTCTTCAAGCTGGGAGAAATGACTATTTTCGGCCTAATTTTTTACTCTGTGAGGGACACTTTTATGAAGATTGAAATTATAACACTAACGAACAATGTCTTCTGAAATCAAGTAATAAGAGCTTTTTATGTAGTGTGCTTCTGTTATTAACGCCAGATTCCTTCTTCAACAAATTTGTCTATAGATTTTTCTTGTCTCAGATCAAATTTACACAATAATTCGTTTGAACATATCATTGCACAAACCGCAATTGTTATTCATTGCCGCATTTTTTTTTTTTTGGTAACATAGAGAGTATGGTTACTAGGAGTAGAGACGGTAGTCTCCTGAACATGTCTCAAACGCAGATTAACATCTTCCCAAAAGGTAACGGATTATTTTCGAGTGACTGCGTCCTGCCATCTTGACACTTCAAGTAAGATAAGAACAAAATAAACAAACCGATAGACACAGATTTCCTACGGTTATTGTCTGGTACTCGCTGCTCCAGTTCACTTGTGGCGTTGGAGACCATGATAGTAAAGACACCTAGCGAGAGGGCAAAGACGCGTCCTGTTAGAAGTCTCGTGGTTTAATTAATTTAATAAATAACTTGTTCACAATCCAGTTTCAAATTTTAATTTGTTTTTGTTGCTAGTAAGGCATCGGACTTCAATATACAGTTCACATGTAAACACAGAACTCCAACGATTCCATTCGACACTTCTTCCACAGAAACTACTACCAAAACTGTTCGTGCATCGCTGTCCTTGTCCGACGTAAACTGAGTCTGTAAAAACTGTCTCTGAGTCTCTGGTTGTCGCTTTATATAAGTTCCATTGCACACTGCAAATGCTTCCGACAGATATTTCTCGAACATTAACAAAACTTAAACAATTGAAAACATATTAAAAACAATCAGAATTAATACTTGATCATTTAAAATCGTTACAAAATGCTCAGAAATGAAAATTAAAAATACTTAAACACAAAATTATTCACATAATTCATTTTAAACTGTATTAAATCATCCTTTAAGCATCATTGTTCACTTAAATGCTTGGAATTACAAACATTTAAGTAATTTTCTGGCATAGTTCTGTCCTTAAACATATTAAATAGTATTTACATAATTTCTTTTCACAATACAAAATCCATTTACACTGATTTACAGTAAATTACAAGACAATCATACAAAAATCATATTCAGTCAAACTCTAGCTTGCTACAAATGCTTCATAAAATACAATTCCAGTTTAGGTCGGAGGGCTGTTACAGTCCACTGTACAACGTTGTAAGTCTGCTTCAAGGGAGGAGAGCATCTGACAGTCCACATGATAAGAGGTTGTAGCAAGTGCTGGGCGAGGCAGCTGATACAGCTTCAAAATATTTGAAGGAAAAATTTATACAGAGAAAACAGGCAGAGTGGAATCAGAGAGCAGAGGAGGTGATGATGTGGCAGACGAAACTGAAGAATTCCCACCTAACACGGTTGTAAATGAAGAGACACTAATGTTGACCCTCAGCGAGACGGAATTTGAGTGTAACAAGAGACCTACGTCTACTACTGATATCAAACTTCGGAGGGTCCTCTTGGCATTCCAGGAGATCGACTATTCATGGCCTGGGTGGCTCCATATGCGGCCCGTTCCAGAGGAACCAAACATCGCATCGCAGTAAACTGTGTGGCTGAACGGACACAAATGGAAAACTTGATGATGGTAATATTGACAATATTGGTAGAGGTAGAAGTGAATATAAAATAGCTTTAACAGAGGATTTAATAAACTCCATTAATCTGTAATACTGTTTTGGATGAATTGTAATCGTAAATTTTAGTAGTAGTAGAAGCAATAGCAGTAAACAAAGGTACTTTGTTGATACAGAATTCGTATAAAATTAATCATCGTGTAATAATATTTTTAAAAGTTCTTCCATTAGAAACAAGAGCATCATATAGGCATAAACATTAATGGAAAAAGGGCTAGAATATAGTCTACGTGCTACGCTGTCATAAATAAATGATTATGTAAAACGGTACAATAGAGATACTGGCGCGCAAGTGATAGTGTATGTTTAACCATGGACGCAAACACCCAGCAACTCCTTGGGATGAAGAGTTTCAACATAGTAAGCCAAATAAATGATATCGTCAGTTGTCATTACAGAATGTAAAATCTCTTTGCCTGATTTTTAAAACAAATCAACCAATAAATTAATTAATCATAGTAAATGCTTCACTCCCATCACACGCTATTAAGAAATGGTAATTGTATATAGATTGCTGACGAGATTATGCCAATTGAACCCGCAATTCCGATTATGATTTTCTGTCGATTTTTTTTTTTTTTTTACAAGTTTATAGGAAATATATCGTAGTTGCTCCTTTTCTGCTGCGACATGTTTCTAAGAATGAATAAGTAACTCAGCGAACATTGTTACAAGGATCACACAGTTTGAGAAAAATCTCACTTCAATTTCTTTGCACAAAATGTCTTTAAAAATTTGCTGTCGATATGGCGCTCCTCTCTATTAAAGGGAAAATAAGATTTAAAAAAAATAAAAAAATACTACTTCCTATAAAATCCTACCCCTAATTATGTTCGGTAGATGTCAATAACTGGCAATCATATTCTTATTTCTCGCTTAACCATTATCTTAATTAAATAGCTGATGCCTTTTGTACATGTTTGTATAATAAATGTGTTTGCGGTGGTGTTTTAACAATGAACTATTATTTCAACTAGTGATAGTACATTATCAAGGTCTGCTGAAGGTTCCATAGGCTACCGGTCATATAAGTGTTTGAATTTGAAGAATATAAGTCTTCTGAGTGTGCAAAAAAAAATTACCATATGCGCTTGAAACACTAGTCTTATTGAGGAAAAGAAGAAAGAAATGTTTACATTGCCACTGTTTAGGCAATTAATCAATTTTTTTTTTTTTTTTTGCAATTCATGTAATTTAATAGATGGAGAAAATACTGTTGAACTTACATAACTTTTTTATTTACTTGAGTAAAATTATGTGTAAAGCAAGAGTGTTAGATGAGTTCGCTCTACCACGACAAGATTATCCTAACTTATTACGATTGTTATTAACTACGCTATATAATTACTAGCTGTTTGTAGGCGCATAATGTGCAGAAGGAACTCGATTTAAATTTGTCCAGTTTTTTCAACATTCTATACTGTCTGTTGCAAAAATGAAATTCTTCCTATAATATTGAACATATTTTTTTTTAGAACTACCGGGTCTCGCAGGACGAGTTTACCATGATATTTACATACATTTACAGAAGTTTTAGTTTTTTTTTCTGTTATTTGAGGTCAAAATGAAATAGTAAGAAGTATTTCACAGCAATGTGAGATAAATGTAGTAGTTCAGTCCGCGCAGATTATGCTTGAGCGAGTTTTGTCGAGTTTCTTATCAGACGTTTTCTGTCGGGTCGAGACAGTGATTGAGTACCACAGGTGCTGCTGGGTGAAGAGTTTCCTGCTGCGCAAGACCATAGATATTATGTAAAGAGTGGTTTGCCTCCATCAATAACAGTATTCGTATATATATATATATAAAGAATAGGAAATGCTGTTTTTGGTGGAGTCAGCTTTGAATGTCCACGTCGCACGGACGTGTCCTGTGTGAGTTGAGCGGAACATTATTAGATATCGGAGTTTGCTGCTACTCGACTCCCCAAAACGCTAATGTTTTATTTCTCCACATGTATCTAAAATAGTCTTGGTGTATTTAATTAAATGCAAACAAGGAATACTTACTAGTATGTATACGCATGAGTGACTGGAGACTGATCGCGTCACCATAGTTCGTGCAGAGTGTGTGTAAAACTGGAAACTGGAAGCTCGTTTTTCACTAAAACTGCAAATTTAAGATGTACTGCATAGTTTACATCTTTCCTTTGTTTCGCGGTCAATCACCTATTTTTGAAGGAGTTATAAACCCAATGGAGGGTTTTGTTAAAACTTACTTTGCAGTCTTTATGGACTGTGTCTACTTTACCTGCATAAACATTAGTAATCTATTTTATTTAAGCAGTTGTGCCGAGAGTCTGTTATGCCGTAGTGTTCATGCAAGCGGAGGTGAAGTGACTATAGCGATGATAGTAGATGGATTGGGAGTAACAATCAAACAGTCACTGATAAATTGAACAGACATGCCAAGACGTATGCCAACATTTTACCGCAGTCGAACATCCTAGCAATAATTTGTTTGTTGCGAAAGTTAAAGCGCATGTTCCTTTGTGAAAAATACATCCTAGCAATAATTTGTTTGTTGCGAAAGTTAAAGCGCATGTTCCTTTGTGAAAAATAAGTGCACAGCTTCTGAAGCTGGAGCCATTGTTCTAAATCTAAAACAACGGGTGAAATGGTTCTTCGAGTTTAACATACGCCATATGAGACAGTGGTGGAGTTTTAGTGATCCGTGCAGGCGATGGTGATATGCCAGTGTGTCACTGCGGCCTCGCCGCTCTGGATTAATACAAAGTTTTCTCTGGTCTCGAGGCCAGCGGGTGTCTTTGTCGTCCGGGCCAGATGGCATGTAATTCAGGCAAGTGTTTAAAGCGGGAGAGATTCTTGAGGGGCTGGGGTGGGGGTGGGGTGGGGGGTACGGGTGCTCGGATAGGGACACAACAAGGGAATTGAATTAGCGGAATGCGAGCGCCACAGGCAGAGGCTGACTGTCTCTCTCAGATTGCAACTTGCCTTGGAGAATGGCGGAGACCAACAGCTAAGATGATACAACTCACGAATGGTTTCTAGGAATAAAAAAGTCTTTAAACACCAATAGTCTAGACTCTGATCTTGACGTTGCATAAACACTCAAATTCTTTTTGATTTACATACTTTATAGTACAATGGTAAAACAATGATATGAACCAGCAGAATAACGTATCTGTATTAGCAGATACAAATATGCATACGTATAAATAAAGAAAAGGGGCTATAAACGCGCAGATCACATGAAAGCAAAATCTAAATGATAAATATGCATGAATACAAAATAAAATATTTTTATCTAGTGTTTGGCGCTTGGTATTTAGCAATAACAGATACAGTTTACGAACTGAAGAAAATGTTTTTTAAAAAACTGATAATCATTAAACAATAATAAGAGTCACTGAAATACTTAATAAAAGAGATGTAACTAATTATTTTAATGCAGAACTGTAACATAAATACTAATCAAATGACGGTACTTCTAAAGTTGTCACCTCTGACCAAAAATGGTAATGTTATCGACAGTCAGAGAAATATGGCGGGTTTGCGAAAAGTTGATGATGATCACTCTCAACCAAAAAAAAAAAGTCTTTGGCTTTACATCTCTCTGTCTTTTCTGTTTTACTTATGATTTTTGCCTTGTCGATGTCAAGGTCATTAGAGGCGAGATTGGATTGGGTACAAAGAACGAGAAGGAATTTGGCCATGGCCTTTTGAAGGAAGCATCCTGGCATTCGCCTAGAGTGATTTGCGGAAACCATGGAAAATCCAAATTTGAATGTCCGGACGGGAAATCGAATGCGAATGCTCAAAAAATGTTTCATCTGTCTACAACTCTCATTTCGGAGATGTCCTATGAAGGTTGACGTGAAAAACGAAATCAACCGTACTTCATCAAATTCTGTAGTTTAAATGTTTGTGCCAGTTATTCTAAAAGAAAGATAACATTAAAATCTAGAGATCTTAGAAGGAAAAAAAAGCAAGGAAAAACACATATTTTATTTTTCCAATGGTCAAAAATCGATGCTTTAAACTAGATCGTGTCGGAATTGTTTAATATTTGAGGTGCCCTATCTCATTTATATCTGATGTACAAGTAAATTGTTGCATATTACGAATTTTAGTTTTTAAGGACAGAATGCGAAACCACAAAATTCTGAATAGCTTGTATTTGCAATTCAAATTATTATATGTAAAAAAATCTGAAGCAAATCCATAATTTATCATAACACTAATAGGCACAAAATTTAATTTAAGAAGTTTCTAGTGTTCGAATTACGTTTGGTGTTTAGAACTGAAAAATTGCTGTGAACTAATTTGTGAAGTGACTTTAATGACACTTTACGCCGTCAAATAACTGATATAAGGTTTTATTGTCACCTAATTTCTGTTTATTTTGTGAATTATTTTCATAATTGATTAACACAACATGTTGGACAATAGGACCTTCATCAACTGACTTAATGGCACGCCTACATACCAAAATTTAATTGGGTTAGAGCGCTTGCTGATTTGTTGCTACATATAAAATTTCACTTAACCTAAATGCTATGTGCCATGTAAACGCAATTTAGAATTTTTTACGTTGAAAACATTTAAGCTTTATCGTCAAACTAAGAGGATGTAGAACGTATGAAATTTTGAGATTTAATTTCTTTGTTATTGTAATGTTTGTTTACGAATTTGGTACACTACAAAATCCATGGTGAAAGTTCAAAACGTCTTACGCGATTTAAAAATTAAAATGGAAGTCTGTAACATTTAGCCATATATGGTCATTCTATAGAGTAGACCATTTAAATGTTTAGTGAATCATGAATTCTATTATACGTTGTCGTATTAATCATGCTTTGAAAAGAATACAATAGTTCATTTAAATTATCAATACTGGGTCACGAATTAAACAAGTGTCCGAATGCGAGGAAACTCGGCTAATTTCTAAAGTGTTTAGACGATCGCTATGAATGTCATCTTTCAGCAATCGATACGTGTAATTCGCCGAAAGGGGGCTCCTGTAGTAGCCTACTTAAGGTTGCATGGGGTAATATACAAACAAGAGGTAACCAAATCAAGAAGTAATTAGTTTAAACAAAGAATAAAGTTTAATTAATATGACATGGAAAATAGTATATGTCTACTTGTTGAATGATGTTGTACGAAGTAAGGAGTGTGAAAGTGGAGGTAACCCAAAAACTATTTAATCATTAAGAAATTTTGCAAAAACTGAAGTCAAAACACACAGCGTCGTAGAAAATTGGTTTTCGGGGTCCACCAGTTAGTAAATATAATTAAATGCGTTTGTACCCTTGCTTTAATATGTTAAGAATGTTATTTGAAATGACAATTTGCTTTGGAACTTAATGCCGGAATGACGATAGGCTTCTAGATTTGGGTTTCATGAAGGCTCTATTAGTCAGTCGCATTAAAAGAATGAAAAAGCGATAAAAAGTTCTTAAGCAATAACAATAAGCGATAAAAGAACACATGTCCCAGTAACTCATACGAAAATTTTTAGTTTTAAAATATAATTTTTTATATTTTTAAAGTATCATAAAATTAGTAATATACATGTGCTATTTTTCAATAGTTTTTTTTTTTTTTAGTTTCATACCTCTTCATTGTCAAGGTCGTTACAGGAGAGACAGGATTGGGAGTGAGGAATGAGTCTTTAGAAAGAACCATCTCGGTATTAACCTGGAGTGATTTGGGGAAACCATGGAAAACCCGTATCTGCATAGCCGAACGGGGATGCAAACGTGTGACCTCCGGAATACGAAACCGGAATGTTACCGCTCACACACCTAACTCGGTTTTTTCAATGGAGACTCCAACTTCTCTAAATAACTGGCACCATCTTATCCTAGTTTACATCCAGAGAGAACAATTTCATTATCTGCAAGATGTTAAAGTGTGGTTTATTGTAGACGAATTTTTAGAAATCTTTCAAGTTTCATTACATTCATAAATTGTATTGTCTATTATTTACAAATTTTTGATAGTTTTGTTCAGAAATGAAATTTAATTGTTCGTTTGGATAAACTTCTGTTTCACTCTTTGCTGCCAAACAAACAACACTCATCGCTGGTTGCTGATCGACTGGTATAGATCAGCACTCAGCAGTTACTGCCGCCAACAGGCTTGTACAAACTCAACATTTTCTTCTTCTGTTTGGTCCTATACTCAAATGATAATTTTAATTTGAGCTTTCTCGAATCTCAGCCTATTGAGAGAAAAATAGAGTTGCTGACAGAGAAAGCCTAAAAGATTACACTAAATAGCATCTTAAGAAATCTCAAGACTATTTTTCTTATCTACAATCTGCCGGCATGCAACATTATTATGGCACCGCCTCGTAACGCTTCAGGATGTATGCGGAAGATGTAACAATTTGTTTACTATGATTATCTGCATAAAGATCAATTAAAGTTCAGTAAACTGGCCTGTGTTGTGTAGGAGAATTTCGGTATACTTTTTTTTGTGGTCCATTTTGTATTTATTCTACTCATTTCGCAAAGTTTACTAACTGTCCGCTCAGATCACTTTATAACGGTTGGTTAAATATTGCAAGTCTGATACTGTATCATTACGTAAAAGGGACTTTTATTTTGTTTCACCCCGATTATTAATGCTAATGTAAATTTGTGAACCTTCTTTAGACGTCCTCGCCGCAAATGCTTATGAAGAAAACAAGCTGGCATTAATTTTCTTAAGCACCCGTGTAGCCGGACAAATGCTGCTGCCGTAAAATATAATTGCGTTGGCTAATCACAGAATAAATACCGTTTTTACAGCGGGGTCGGAGTGTCGCGTTGTTAACGCGGGAAAGGCGGCGGTAGTTAAAGTTAATGCTAATGTGTTCAGCGACCCCTCCCTACCAGAGAAGAAGTTTTCCAGCCTGAGACACCCTAGACAACTACAATACAGTGCCTCGAGTCAATTCGGCGAGTGGGCTTCATGTTGCAAAGGTCGCCGGTTCTAGTCTGGCTTAGGTTCCAATCTGGTCTTATTTACGAGTCGTGTTCGTCTTCTGATGTCCTTAAGGAAGAGTAAATGAAGATTTGTGCTCAGTGGAAGAATCAGAAACGTAAGAGCAGCTGGCTGTATGGCTGACTTGGTAAAATGCCATTAAAAAAAGAACAACTTATCAGCGCTGGATTCTTCTTTGGTACGTTTAATTGGCTCTTACCCCGGATACGGATCACATTTAAGCGTCTTCAGTTTAATCCAAGTAGCAACTCACAGAAGGCAGTACATGCACAGTGCTTTTTCATACAATTATTCGCAACAAAAGTCTGAGTTCAGTCATACATAGAAATCACAGTAGCTCAGGTTGTATTGAGATAATTATCAGCTTTACATACAAAGTTTGTATTATTTTATTTGGGGTACAGGACTAGTAAGAAATGGATGTTTATGTAATCACAACAAAACTATTTCATTTTATTTTACAGTTTCTCCGGTTATTTAGGAAATCGCATAACGTAAATTTATATAGTTATCTGGTAAAATTTACATTTATATTAACATTGTTACATCACAAAAAATTGAATGTAGGATAACGGAACAGATTAAACTTTTTTTTTTTTCTTTTTACAAATATTAATACTTTTCTTATCCCTAACTCAAACAATTAAATTCAAGTACACCTAATAAGAATTTCTCCATCGACGCTGAGTGCCATATCCTGATACATCCTTTAAAAAACAAAGTTTAGCTAAAAATAAAATGTTAATTATTGATGCTTTGAAAGTATGTACAAGTTAAAACTACGCTGAGTTATCAAACAATATCAATTAGGATATTGTTCTGAAAACTTTCAATGTTCTCGAACTGTTGTAGGGTAATTTATGAAAAAATTACATAATTTAATAAAACAGTTACAAGATCAGGCACTAGGAGGGAAAATCTTATGTCTTGTCGACAATGGGTTCATTAGAGTCTGGGTGGAATTGTTGAGAAGGAGTGGAAATAAAACAGCCACTACCTTTTGAATGAAAAATACCAGCATCAGCGTGAACCAAACAAGGAATATGATCAGACCGATAAAATATTGAGATAATAAGAAATATATAGCACAAACTTTTATATTTCACAGATAGCTACTCAAGGTAAATGACTGGTAACTAATAATTCTTCTTCAATTTTTGAATGGTTCTAAACTCAGAATAGATAAGGAATTAGGCACGGAGATTAGCGAATCTAATGTTGCTAAGTGCTTTTTTCTTGTCTTTTCTTATTTTAGGTATGTTGCCATGACTGTTGTGATATTGATCCGTTTCTGATACTTCTTATGCGTGGTGCTTTTCCCGAAGATAAAATAATGGCGGAGGTTTGTGTAAAACAACTGAATGCCATAGCAGATCACTATAAGATAGTTTTCCCGTTTTTTGCTTAGATGCGATGAACTCTCAAGATGTTACCTCCAACAGTTATAGGAATTATGGATATCATTCCAATTTCTCGTCACGGATTATGCCTCTGCACGTGTACGAATTGAGAAATACAGGAAGGTTGAAGATTTGTTGTCAAGCTTTGAACTTGCGGCGATCATTTATGTCAACAGATTGCTGCTGTTTCTTCTTCTTCTTTCCGATAAGGCATTCTGGAACCACGTTCCAATTTCAATTCTTCATCCTTTATTGTTGTTGTTTCTTTTTTCAATCCAATATTCCTTCATATTTCACTATGTTTCTTGTTTCTCTCCTCAGACCAATTCGTAGCAGATTTCTTTCCTCTTCTGCCTTGGAATCATTCCACACTTAATACCTTCTTTATAAGGATCTCTCTTTCGATAATTTTCTCTTCGATTATCTTATTTGCTTCCAAATCTTTCTTAACCTCTTGAATCCAGTTGGTTGTTTATTTTTTTTCCCCAAAGGTAATTGAACATCTTTTTCGTTATTCTTTTATCGTTGATTCTGTAGATATGTCCAAAAAACAGCAATCTCCTTTTTCTTATATATTTTCTATGTTCTGATATATTTCCTTATTACTTCTTAAATTACATAGTTCTGATGTTTTAACAGGACCCAAGATTTTTCTGTTACTATACTATTATTATTATTATTGTTACTTTAGGGCGCGTCGATAACGTGGTCATTAGAGCCCTGACTGAAGGTCAGTATTACAGCAACAGATTGATGCAGGAATGATAACAAAGCTGTTTTTCTTTGAAACGTGTACATGCGGAAGTGAGAACTGCTATCCCAGATCCACAGTTTCTGTAGAGTCACGGCGTTTATCTAACATATTGTCAGTTTGATTTGGATTGCAAACATTGTTTATTTGTAATCTTCGGGTATCACGCTAGCGACAGTGGCACCTAGAGTCACACCGGGCTGCAGTGATTAATTACCTACGCAGCGCCGTCTAATTCCAGTAGCGGGGTGTGGGTGGGGGGCGGCTTGTTATCTCAGGGGTAGGCACAGTGTTGTCTCAGCAGGTGCACTGGCGGCAGGCTCAATCCGGCTCACCAGGATACCACAATGGCGGTATTTCTACAGCCGCACGTCTGCCACGGCCCCCTGCAGCTCACAATAACACCAGGTGGCACCACAAATTCTACGCGAGCAGTTATTTGGCAGAACCGGATATGAGATATTACCAATTCATTGTCGTACCTTTTTAGACTTATTTTACATCAGTCATTTTTGTAACAGGCGTAGGAATACAATAAACAGTATTATTTGTTTACAAAGCTAAAAAGTGGAGAACAACACATCGTTTCGATCAATATCTTTTTTTAAAAATAAATAAATAAAATGAACAAGGTGTTAAGCGATGTCAAAAGGCGTCCTGTCAGAGATGGATTTATAAATAATGCGGAGAATTGTTGAACTAATACTATAAAATAATTCTTACACCAACATTTAAAGTATTTAGTAAGTACAACCATAAAATGGGATAAGTGTTCATAAAAACAAAGGTAATCGAGATCCCAGCAAACGTCCATAAGACGAACAATTGTTTGGAAAGTTCAGAGGAGTGATGGATGAATGATGGGTGACAGAATCTGTATGATGAGATTGTGTATCACACCCATGAACTTGGCTTGACCTCCGCCGTGGTCAGCTACAACAGCTGTCCCCCCGTCGCGGCGCTTTGGTGCTGTTATAATGTTTGTGTGTCCACTATATCTCAGCGAATGACCGAGCGTGGTGGTGTAATGGCTAGCGTTCTGGCCTCGCATTCGGGAGGATGGCGGTTCGAATCCCCGTCCGGGCATCCAGATTTGGGTTTTCAATGGTTTCCCCAAATCACTCCAGGTGAATGCCGGGATGCTTCCTTCAAAAGTCCATGGCCGAATTCCTTCCCATTCCTTGCCCCCCATCCTATCCCGTCTCTAAAGACCTAGTTGTTATAGGAGACGTTAAGCAGTTAAAAAAAAAAAAAATTCAGCGAAAACATTAATTTATAATCGATCAATCCTTCATCGCTTCCCAACGCATCACAGAATAATTTGGTTTATTTCAAAAATTACATTTTCCTCATTAAAAATGCATTAATAGATACTGTATTTTTTATAAATATTTACTCTATAACAGAAACGGAAAAACCGGGATGCATTACATTTATATCAACTGTAGGTTACATTCCACACTCCCAAAATACTGTCAACAAACAAACCTATCACAGTTATTTCATATTACTCGAAGTTCAAAGATACGTCTATCAGGCGTTTGGTACTATTTAACAAGTGAAATAACAGGAATGAAATGGAAAACATGTATCATTGAAACATAGAACCAGAAAACTGAAACAATGCCCACATGAAATGCAAAATCGTTCTGATGTTGGATATATTTACCTACGCTCCGATTATAGTTGTATCAGTTCGACTCTTGACCGAAGGAAGATTATTTTCACTATTCTGTAAGGCACCGTTAATAAACCCATTTTAGCCGCACACGACATTTTATTTCCTCTTATAATACCAATGCAGGCAAGTAGCTCAGTTGGTGGAGCAACTGAAAGCTGCAGACTACGACCGGGGCTCAATCCCAGACGAATTCCAGGACGTTTACACGAAGCTGAAGCTAACGAACGACCCATCCATCCTGACTAATGTCAAAGTGCACCGCAGATTAATCTCTTTGATATTGAATCGGCCTGACCTTGCCACTTTCCACGCAATCTAAACTCCAGTGCAGAGGACTTTAAAGCGAATTCGGAATAATGTTTGTCGCAATCAGAAACTAAAGGTCACAGCACACTAAAGAGACTATCAAAGTAACCCTCGATACCTCCTTGTATCCTACGTACTGCACCTAATTTTGACAGATTTCAGAATATCGAGTTTAGACGTATTCTGTACGACAAATGTTATTTTTGGTTAATGAAATATTAATATGTAAAGCGCAAACACTCTATGGTCCGAGAATTTCGTTAGGAGGTTATGGAAAAACAGCCTAAATACCTTAATAAATACAACCAATACGACAACACCGTTGGATTTTCCAGTGTTCAGTAAAGCAGTGCTGCAAAGAGCACGGCCACAGTGGTGGTTAAATCGTGGAAACGCAACAAAAAAACCTTGGAAGTGATTTTAAATTGCTTTAAATTGATTGAATTATGTCTATAAATCTACTGGCAGGAGCGAAAGCCATGTGTGAAATATTTATTGATGTTTTGTTCGGTTATTGTTCCTAACTTTATTACTGATCTAACTCAATGATCTAAACCCCATATGTGATTAACATCCATTATTTTAATGATTTGGCGATCACACAAAGATACACTGAAGTACCAAGAGTGACGGGATAGGAAGAGATGGCGGTAACAGCGCGGAAGAAGCGTGCCGCGCAGTTGCCGTGCTTTCATTTATACTCTCGTGAGTCGTGTGAAAGAGTTTTGACGTTATTATGGCGACATGAATTAACAGACTTCAAGCACGGAATTGTAATTAATTGGAATGGGGCATTCCATTTCGGAAACTTTTAGCGAATTCAATATTCCTCGATCTACTGTGCCAAAAGTGCGCGGAGAACATGTATTTGAGTCCCACCATGGACAACGCAGTGCCCAACCACGTCTAAATAGAACCTTTACTCACGGACACTCAGTGTTCCGTCCTTGAATCACTAGACACCGGTATTCGGAATCTGACACAGCCACTCAAGAACCACTTGGTGCCCTTACGTCAGAGACACAAAGCTCCCACTTCCTCACTGTCAAAGGACTTGATTGTTGTTTTGGGTATCAGTAGCTGACAGGGCCAATATGAAGTTTAAATTATCAAAACAAGAAAGGAAAGGATCGCTGTGGATAATTGTAGTATGCCTTATTTTTCATAAAAAGATGATTTTAACTTTGACGATACAATGATTCATTGAGTTTGATAAGGTCATAAATGCAAATTCAAAAAATAACCGAAGGAAATCAAGAATATATTTGCCGATTTTATTTATAGCAGTAGTCAATTTACCGTCGCAATAAAACAGAGCAAATTTTAACGAATTAGTATATTATAATTAATTATTAAATATTTTTGTGAAAATTATAAAATTTAAAATGAAGTAAAGAAATTGTAAAACAGAATGTAAATTTCTACTTATTTTTTTCTTTTCAATAATTATTGGTTCCTTGAAACCTCGGATCATTAAATAAAATATGTCATCTAAGGCCTTTTATTATTTTATTGGAATACACCTCTGCTTGAGGATCACAAATCAGTCCTATGTTCAGTAGGCCTATCAAAAAAAAAAAAAAAAAAAAAAAAATCATTACTCTAAAATCAAATGAAGAGCCACTGCTGTCTCGTGTGAACACTCCATTAGAACTGATTGTTAGGTAGGTGGCCGAGACACAATGTAGTGTCCGAGCGGCTAGAGGGGAAAGCCGCCGACCAGACACAGAAGCTAGAGGCGCCAGACACAGCCGCTCTGTGTTAAAGCTCTTAATCTAATTTGCAGATTCAGTAGCCGACAATCGGGTGTAGCCTTGATGACCGAGATTTGCAATGTGTGCGTCGAGGTGCCAATTTTGTCAGATATCCAAAAAATATCTCAAAGAACAGCAACACTCAATGTGGGACGTACGACAGAGGTGTCCGTGCGAATAGTGCAGTGAAATTTGGAGTTGATAAGATATGACAACAGAAGACCGACGAGATTCTGCTAAGAAAACTCCACCGTCTGCACCGCCTCTCCGCGGTTCGTTAACATATCGGTTGCACCTGTACTTCGATTGGCAAAACAGGGTCACATACGAAATTAAAAAGTATCCCATGACTTCAGGCACATCAGTACCAGCCACAACACGATTCATGAAATGATACCTTCAATAACTGAAAAAATGAGATGATGTCTGAAAACTTGAAATAAACTTTAAAAAAAATACCAAGTAGGTAAAAAATTTTAGTTTAATTTAATTGCAACTGTGCGCAAGCTCTAGTGGCAATTTCCCTACAGACCCATTTCTCCCCTTTTCTGTACTCACCTACTTTTTTCCTCCACAAATTTCAACTTTAAATTATTTAGAGTTTTTGATAAATTATTCAACATTTTTCTTGGTAATTTTTTCCAAACCCTGTCCCTCTTATCCAGTCCTGTTGAATTTTATATCAAATGTTATGCCATAGTGCTTACTTTTCAAGTCTTCAACAAGCACTTCCTTGTTTACCTTATAATAATAAATAACATTTGCTTTTTATATGTGTGCCTGATAAGCTCATTCTTCTTTGCATTTATCTTCATCCAATGTACTACCCTGATAAATATCCTGCCAAGGTCGCCCTGCATCTGTTTACATTCTTCTCCCGTTTTGATCTTATTATATAACATTATGTAATCTCCAAACAATTCAAGTTCTGACAGTAAACCAGCTACACGGCCATTCATTACAATAACGAATAGCATTGGTCCCAATACGCTAAACTATGGCACCAAAATTTTCAGTTCCACTTCTTTTGATACTGCAAATCGTATCCTAACGTTTTGGTTTCTAACTTTTACGAATGCTTTTATCCAGCAAAGCACTTTCTCATCCACTCCAATAGTTATTCCATTTTTATACCACCAGGTTATGGCTCACTCTGAAGCAGTAAGAACGTAACGTAATTTAACTAAGAGAACGAGAAGAAGCTATAGTTTTTGAAGCATTTAACATTTTTTTTAGTAATTTTCTATCTAAAACCAAAGCAATAACAAATTAAAATCATTGGCTGTGTTTGCGAAGTACTATTTGAATATTAATCCATACCGGATGTGATATTAATAAAAATTACGTCGATATTGAAATACATTATACAGAATTTTAAAACTTCCGCACTAGGAGAATGGGAATACGATAGAGTTTTTTAATTACTTTGTTTTTATATTCGTGAGATCTCAGATTTTAGTAGCCAGTTGGCGACTCCGGAGTAGAAAAAGGTAAACGGTCCAACTTTTTTCCACTCAGAATGATTTCAGAGCATCTAACAGAAATCGAACTTTTTTTTATTTACCCCAGATCGTTAACAGTGAAAAAAGTTCTTCCCGGCGCTGCTGATATTACTTTGGAAGAAAAGAAATCATAATAACCTGTTGAACTTGTAACGTCTTGTTTTGTGACGTTATTAAATTTAGAATAAAATAATGAGCATTATTAATTAATAAGTTAATTTGCAAAATTAATCCCGGGTAGGCGCCAAGAATGGAAGTGTTCTCTATCCGAGAGAAGCGACATTCCAATTCTGAAATACTTTTAATAAAAGCAATTGTAATTTTAAAATACCATTAAAAAATACAAAATCGTCATCTATTCAAATGATATACTGATTGATTGGAAAGGAAGTTATTGAAAGCAGGGTTTACAACACCTATTATTTTCTTTGAATATAAAATTGATTGGTTTATTGAACAGAACTGAACATATTAAAAGTTTCTTTTGAACAATTTAGAGCATGATTCTCATCTCAGAGCGTTGCCTAGGGTTGAATGACGCAAGAGTGTCTATACATTGTCGGCGTTCTTTACCGTAGCAGACGACGTGCAGATAAAACAGAGTCTCATAGACCCTGTTGGTCAGCTGGGCGAAGGTCACTTGGCGACGTCCACTTGGCGAGTTGGCTCCCCGCTGGTAGTGACCTGTCCGCCGATCTCCCGGGGAGCGCCGGGGCGGATTGTTTGCTGGCCAGAAACAGAATGTTTTCTTTCCCGCTTGTTCGCTCCGTTGTAAACTTACAGGCTCCCGAGTTCTAGCAGACGCGGGAAATTTCAGCGAGTCGCAGCGTTTGGCGCGTCGTCCATGATCTCCATTAGCGCTCCTCTTGCAACATAAAAAACTTATGGTTTCTAAAAGTTCGTAACACAGTTTGATTAGCTGGTTCCCAACAGAGGTGTTCCGCAACCTGACTTTTTCTCCGAAGCATCGTTTCTCTAGTTTCAATTTTCTACTGTAGCAGGAAATCCTCATTTCGGCACAGTCCCTATACTGTCCTTTGAATTTCATTGAATGCGTAAAGCTTTTAACTTTACGGCCTGCCATAAATCGTTGGGTCTTTCAGCGCAGGTATTAGTCACCTGGCTCTCGCCGATGTCAAAGAAACGTGGAATTCACACGCATAAATTTACCGTCACCAAGGGATATTACAAACTGGATTGCTTTATCTTTAACAGAAGTCTGCTGTATAACCCTGGAGCATATCATATGTTCATAGACGGCGATGAAGGGATTTTCGTTTTCCAACGTGTATTTATTAAGAAATAGAAGTGGCTTTATTTCCATCATGTGGTAATTGCCTTAATGCCACAAGTTGATGCCTTGATTTTCATATACGATTATACCATACAACAGTATTTTTCAAATAGTTCAGTGATGAAGTGACACGTCAGTTTTTGGAAGCATACAAGGGATCGTAATTAATCAGTGTTAGAATATCGTTGAATATGGCGAAGATACGCCACGTTCATCTGAATCAGCTATTACTTACTTGGTATGTAAGATGGTATAAAAACTTTGGGAATTTCAGAAACTAAGGCCCATGTCACTACTAGCTCTTTGAAACTGCAATAAAGGCGACACTACTTAGGAATGATTAGCAAAGGCTGACAGTCCCACTGTCATTAATTAGATGAATAAAATCATCTGTAAAAGTATTTCATCGTACGTCTTGTTGCTAAGCGGTTGTAATACACAATGAAAGGGCGGAATGAGAGTGTCGTTTTCATACACAGCAAGTTTCGCTGACGACAGATTTCTGAGTTTCAGAATAGTTACTTAGGAGTGTGAGCCTACATTAAAATCTTTTCTCTCTCAAATATTTATTATTTAGGAGTTCTTTGAATATTTTTAATGAAGATGATTAAAAGAAAAGCCTTTAAGACAAAATGGCAATAAGCCAATGTTTACAATGGGCTCATCAATTGAATTGAATGTTTTAAAATTAATAAAAACAGTTTAAATGCGAAAACCGGTAAACAGATAAACATGATTATTTTGTGTTTCGAAGAATGGGGAGTGAGTTTTGCCACTGTGCCACCTTAACATTAAAGTGCACTGTGTTTGTGAAAAAAGTAGTTAATTCAGGTCTTTAACAGACAATTATCAGAGCTGCTGTTCAGCCGGTTATATACGACATCTTGAAACCCAATTTAGGATTGTCGTTATGAATGCGTCGGAGTATTAGCTCTCATTATAACCGAATTTCTTGAGGCCAAGTATGAAGATCTTAGCTGCTATTAATCTTAAGACTACGAATTACACTAGTGAATGGTGTTCAGGTCTGTTAGATGTGCGATGAATATTTATCTCAACTTTTGGAGTTATTGAAGATAATAACTACTAAACAAGAGGCTATATAAAGTAGTTTGAATCTGATGTATAAACAAGGAACCCTAAGTACGTCGATATAACTGAGTTGGTTTCGATAACCACAGACGGAGCAGAGGTTACTACTCGCAGAAGCAGGCGGTGTGTCGCTGTGGCATGGTGGCGCCGCGACCTCTGAATACGGTTCGTGCCTGGTGGGCAGATTTGGAGCCTCCTGGAACTGGAGTGCGTGCGCCAGCTCTTCCTGGAGACCGTTTCGGATTGTGTTGATGCGGCAGAAGGGGAGGGGCAGAGCTATCTGCGCGCAGAACGTTCCGCTTTTTACAGCCATGCAGCCCCGCCTCAGGTGAGGCAAGGTGATAAACTTTCGTCTTGTTTATGGTGTCTTGCTGTGTTCACTCTTTTGAACAGGAAAGTAATGAATAAACTTTATATTTCGTAAGGCAAAATTCCAGTTTACAATAAAAAATCTTATATTAGTATTCACTGAAGGTCGTCTAACATTTTACTTCAAGAGAATAAATTTATTGTTGTAAACATGGATGACATATTAGCCTATGTTTGGGAATGTACTATCTGAAATGACACAATTACTCTACTTCCGTTTGTTTTGTTTGAAGTGAAAGCTGTGTAAGTAAGAATGTAAAAGGAATGTGAGATGAATAGCGAGAAATATGGAACTGTTATTTGTAACAATCCCACATTCACGGTTCTTTAACTAGCGGTATATTTTGAGTATATTTCTGAGCTATGATCATAAAGTGTTTTATTGTCCTGTAAGGAGAGTACGAAGTGAATAGTTGAAGCTGCCAGATTGTTGTCGGAAAACATCAGCAAACACTCAACATTCACGTTTAGCTACGATTCTCATTATATTACAAAGACAGCCATTTTAAGTAACTGATATCCTGCTACATTTTCATTACCCATCCATGCAGCTTTCTGCTGGAGATATAGAAGTGTGGAAGGTTTTTGACTGTCTCTGGTGTTCGTCTTTACGCAGCGACTAGCGTCAAATGTTCGTGAAATTTTTTGTTCCGTAGATTTCTACTGCTTTGCCATCTATGGGCGACGAGAAGAAGTTTTCGGACCATCATTGTAGTAACATGTAGAATGTTATTTTAAAAATTAGTACTAGATGAAGATTAATGAGAATGAAGTAATAATTATTTGGCAGTATGACTATTTCAAACTGTATTGCAAAATTAAATTTTAAGTACCTACTGTGGTGAGCTCTTACAAGAGAGGAGCATCTGAGAAAAGAAAATTGTGGCAAAGATCGGTGTAAGAAAGAAATTTAAGTGTAAACCTGGGAAATTATTAAAGCTAAAACATCTAATTTATGATGTGGAAGACAAAAACGCGGCCTATAAAATTGTATAATGCTAAGGTATTAACTTTAAACTAAAGGAATATTACAGTAGCCATATTTAAGAACGGGAATCTGGAGTTTTGATATAATTATCAAAGTCCGAATGTTGGAGATGATACTCGTAAATAGGTAACAGAGTTGCTTTGGTCCCGCGGTCTTTGCAATAGAAGGACGATTAACACAAACAGAAGACGTAAGGACCCCATCTGAGACGAGGTTGAATTTCATTATGAAGGGAATAGTTCACAGTGAATCCTAGAATGAAATAGACAGTAGGAAAACAAATAATGGAGAAGGCAAACTGCAATGACAATGGATAGGCTATTGTTCGAGATACCACTACAGCAAATATTACATAACAACAAGATAAACAAGTATCGGTGTTAGTTATCGTGATGTTTGTCAGGATCAAAGACTGTTCAGACAAAGCACCTTTCTGATTGCAAAAATATGGATCATTAAGCACTGAAGTGATGCATGGACCTAATTCTTAATACTAGCTTTAAATACTCTTTTTACTCATAGAGTTGTTAAGTATTTTCATTTTTTCTACCAAAACAAGAAAATAAATTTTATCTAGTAGGAAGAAATATTGTCGGTAACACAATATCACGTCCTGGCACAATGGGTTATTGATTTTCAGTTAGCAAGGATTTCTACTAATTTGACTTCCAGAAAGTCATTTGGGTGTCTTCCTACGACTGAGTAGATAAGTGAAATTTGTGGGTGAGATTTCAGACGAATTTAAAATAAAAATCGGTGTCAGTACAAGGAGATAGGCTTTCTCCGATTATTTTCAATTGTGTTTAGGAGAAGGTTATAAGAAAAGCTCAAAGAAACGGGACTCCAACATGAGATAAGACCACGTTCGAAGCACAAAAGTGTTGGTATAAACTGTTTGGCTTTAGCTGATGACATAGAAATTCTTTCTGGAAGTATAGAAATACTTGAACAAATCAACCTTCTGAAATAAATACTCGTATCAGGAAAAGTTGGAGTTCAGACGTATTTTCAGAATACTAAAGACCAATTTTAGGGATCCACCCACAGGACTAAACACAGAGTATGAAAAATTAACAAGGTCAATAAATTTAAATATCTACGTGAAGTAATTCAGATTAATGCGCTTGATAAGGAAGCAAACAAGAGATAGAAAACTAGAACTATCATACCATCTAACTAAATACGTATACAATAAGAAGAATCTCTCAAGGAAAACTAAAATCAAACAATACAACACACTGATCAAACCAGAGGGTCTTTATGCCTCAGGATACATGTTCTCTGAGAAAAATGGAGAAACAGAAGAGACAGAGAAAAAGGAAAATCTTGAGGGAAATTTGGAGACCATTTAAAATGGAAAAAGAAGAGCTTAGGCACTGGAGGAATAAAGAGGCATAAAAGAAAGAAGAAGTTGAAAGGATGTGAGATACGATCAGAAAGAGGAGATTTAATTATTTTGGTCACATAATGAGAATGGATAACAGCAGACTTACAAAAAGAATTTTCAACCACCAAGCGTAAGAATTGCCACCAGTGGATCCAAGGAGCAAAGACAGATATGATAGAGATGGGAATAATAGAAGATATAATACAAGATTTCAGAAAATTGACCCAAAATTTCAAGGATTCCCAGGAGAAGAGAAAATGTAACAAGGTATGACATAAGAAAGGATGAAACAGTAAAGGGAAATGATGAAGAACTATTGGAAGTCTAGAAAGGAAGCAGCGAAATGGATTCACAGCATTACTTTTTGTGATCCTTAGGAGAAGAAATCGAAGAGCAGAAGAAGAAATAAAAAAAACTAACGTCAAACATTTTCACTGATCGTAACTTAATTTTTCCAAAGCAAGATTCATTACACCCATTTTTTCGCAGTCAACTTGCGTTAGCACTTGAAAATGATCTATCCATCAATAGGTACAAACATGAAAATTACACTATTTCATCAGCATACTGAAAGCATGTCACTCGATTTTGGTCGTAATGTTATGTCATTTAGCAGACATATCCAGAAACGAGAATCCGAGAATCATTGCAGACTAGATTGCTCCTTCAGTCAATTTGATAAGATGAACTAAACACCAGTCTTACGACGATCTTTCCTAAGTTACCTCATTGTTTATGCCATCCGTTTCTCATAAATGTGACCATCTCTCGAAATCGTTATGCGAACAGGTGCGTTACGTATTTGATCAACATACCATACATTACTAGTGCCTAGGGAGCACGTTATGGATGAAGCTATACATGTCTCTTCTTCCGTGGCGGATTTAGTATTTAAAGTCGCTGTTAGTTTGATTCAGACAAAAGCTCTATATTTATACGAAATTGACTGGTTATTGCTCACAGTTTAATAAGGTAGTTGAAGCGTGTCAGAGGCCACCATCTTGTTTCACCTCCGAAGAACTGCGGATGCTCGTTCCTCTTCCGGCTACAATTACCAGTCAATTCGAATTTATAGATGTCATTTATTGCCGTGCTGCGATGTGTGATTTAGAGGGCAAAAAGAGGAAAACGATTCCAGAGCATGTTGGTGAAGAAACTCGCTGCCGTGCGAGATTGTGGCCTGACCCGAGATAGCCTCCGCACGCACGGACTTGTCGCGTGTTTGCCGTCACGCCGTGTCGGGCGGGTCGCCGCGGCGCGTGCGTAATTTGCGTGCGCACGCCCTGCAGGCAGGCAGCACTGCACTGCATCGATCACTGCAAACAGCCACAGAGTCGGGCCAGGCAGCTTGCTTAGTAAGTGTGGAGAACAGCTTGTTATAAGAGACGCTAAGCTAAGGGCTTCAGCTTTTTGTAATAGATACTGGCCTCAAAGCCCGTAAAAAACGGAGTGTTCTGACAAATAATTTCTTTACAGTTGCTTGTTATAAAATAAAGATCAATGTAATTTCTCTTCCCTTGTGATGTAACAAAAAGTTTCAGTTGTCAACTTGGTCCAGGTTGCATTTCAGCTTAAACACAATTCCCACCAATTTTAGCGCTGGAAAATCAAAGCTTCAATAACCGCATGTTATAACATGTACAGTATCGCATTTCTGTGACAATACTGCATCGCAATATAATCTTGATCAAACATCTTCACACGTTCTTACATCTTTGTTTTTTGTTATCGGTGATTCAGATCGATATTACAACACCGAGAGTGGTGGTGTAAAGACTAGCGTTATAACCTCGCAATCGGGTGGACGGCGGTTCGAATCCCCGTCCGGGCATCCAGATTTGGGTTTACCTTGGTTTCCCAAATAACACCAGGCCAATTCTGGGATGCTTCCTTCAAAAGACCATGGCCGAATTCCCTCCCATTCCTTGCCCCCCCCCCCAGTCTTTCCCGTCTCTAAAGACCTCGCTGTTAAAGAGACGTTAAGCAGATTTTTTTTTAAAAAAAAAAAAGATATTACAACGTTAGAATGGCGGCTGAAATATGTCATCAGTGAAAGTAAAGGAATTGAAAAATAAATCTTATCAAGTTACACCATGTCACGTATTATTAGTTTTAATTGTATTCTGGGCTGTATAGATCACGATCAGTGTGGAACTACTGTTATTCAAACGAAGTAATGATATAAGTAAACGGACACCAATGAAAACAATTTTAATTATTTAAAAAGTAATTAATTTACTCATGCCCTCTGATGTAACGTCAGCTTCCAGTTGTAATAACAATCTAATCAAAACGACCGTTAACATTGCTAATCGAGAATTAAAGCTTTTATCTTACACACCTATTGCCAAATATTTTAACGATTACTTTTACTACGAACGAATGTTTAAATAAAAAATCAAGCAACATGATAATTTATCTCGATTTAAAAGGAATAAGTACTTTTCTTTCAGTGTTCTGACAGTTAATTTATTCGCGGATGCTTTGGCAAATAGAAATGTTATTAAACATCGTGCATAACCTAGAACAACATCTCGTGGTCGTAAGTTCGACAACAAAGGTGAGAAGCATGACATCAAAGCATGACGTTAACATGACCATGTCTTGTGGTTTTTTAAGTATAGATAGCTAACCGCAATGGAAACAAGTTACGACTTTCTCCATTTCGTGGTAGTTACGCTCATTTATCTCTAATTCATACAACTCCTCGTAATTCAAGCATTATGTTGACATTTTTTTAGTAAATTGAAAAACATAATTTAAAATAAATGTTTGGTTAGTTGTAATATAAACATTTAGGTCCTCAAGTATCTTGGTACTTAATGGATCCAATTAAGTTCTAAACTATTTCAGATGCGGAAAAGACTCGGTGTATTGTACACATACCCGTGCTTGTTTCGAAAAGGTGAGATTATCATTCAGCAATTTACTCAATGCCGAGTTATTATATTACATAACTAACCATTAATTGTTTTAAAATTTGAATAAAGTTACAACTAACTTATGCAAAAATCTCATTTGTAAAATTAATAAACCGAGACTAAAAATACGAAGTAGGCACGAAGTTATTAGATAAAGATTTTAAAAACTATTGGAAACACAGAGATTTTAAGATTACTGTAAACATCGTACCAAACCGAGACCGAATAAAACGTAGAAAAGTATCGAAATAGAAGTTAAACAAGGATACTGTACGTTGCTCAGTACTAAAAAAAAATCAATAGTACTTTATTTATCACTTAGCGATGTAATAAACTTTCCATAAAGTACAACGCCTGAATTAGCGTCCCTGTCTCTTCTTTTAAAAACGCATCGTTGGAATTCCCAATCTATAAAAAATCGACTAAAGAGCCATAAATAGTTTGTTGTATACTATAGCAGCATTCACATAGGCTTCTATTTTTTTGGTTTTCAATAGTCTTATGGGTATCTTTGAAAAAGTGTGGCTTTGTCATGTCTTGCAGATTTTGACGACGTATACATTTCTGTTCAAGAAGTTTCATGAAAGTTATGACTGTAAACATACATTTGTTTCACCTATTTTAAAAGGAAACTGTTAGAACGAGAATTATAAAAATACGGTAGCAGCTCAATTGTTCTAAAGTATGAAACACATTAAAATTTTAACGAATCGAATCTGAGATAATTCAGTATAAATGGTAACTTCAAGAAAATGATATGATATTATGGGAGTTACTGTATTCGATAAAAACTACCGTCATAGTGATCAAATGCTGTTTGCTACTGATTAAATAAATTCCAACTATTATCTATCTCTACTGATAAATTCAGTGCAATCGTAAAATCTGAGAATGTGAACGCAACCGACTGATCCACCAGAATAAAGGTTTTTTTCCCAAATGTTTTGAGACATTGAGAAAACAATTCAGTTTATGACAGGATCAATGATAAACTCAAATGTCCCCTTCAACCAATTATAACTATGCTCATTGCTTGAGAACGAAATTGTTAACAGTGTGATGCAATTCAATATTTAAAAAAAAAAAAAAAAAAAAAAGTTGTCTAAGCAACCTTTGTGAAAATAGGTGTGCCCAGACATCATCACAATGGAACAATCTTAATGGCACAGTAGACATTCCCTGTTAATCATTTCTAGCTATAACAATTAAAATGTTTAAATCTTTAATTATATAACTCCCGCTTGTATATTTTAGTTCAGTTACACATTGAGGACTATCAATTTTGGAATAATGTTTTCCTCAGAAAATCATTTTAAGTGCAGAAGAACAAATACATCGTACTTCCTTTTGCTTTAATTTAGTATATACTTTCCACTTTTATTTTATCAATTAGTAATCAGACCAAAACAACAACAAAAAATCGGTCGTAAATCGTAATGAATGTTATCGTTAATTGATGAGACATTCTAAAATCTTCTAGCTGCTTGATTGTCTGGGATTCTGACTTCATTTCGTCCTGTTGAATGACAGAGGAAACTATTAGATATTTTTCATCGAACTGTATCAAATCTCAACTGATATTATTTTTGATTACGTGCTAAGTAGACAAGAACTTTTATCTCAGTAATCATAAATCTTTTCCAGGAGGAAGCATTACTGTGTGGAGTCAAGTGAACTAGCGCAGATGATGACAGAACAATGCAGCAGGGAGTTTGGTGACAGCTGTAGCTCGCGCGAGAGGTGCTGTCGTCTCGCCTGCCGGGTGTCGGTGGCTACTGTACGTGTCGCTGCCGACACGCAGGCTGCGGGCCAGATTGTTCAAAGGACGGGCCCATTAGCAAGAGACGGGGAGGCTCCCCGGTGCGTCGGAAATTGGGCAGCTCTCAGCCGGACGGGTAGGCGAGGCGGGCATTAATTGGCGCACTCCCAGCCGGCGAGGACAATTTGCTGCCGCTAACTGATTGTGTTAAACTGTTTTTCAATACGGCCGCTAACCTAATGTAGCAGCTGGCGCGGTCAGGGGGTCGGGCAGGTGTTTTACGGGCACTCCACGGCTCCCGCCCCGTATCGATCACTGCTAATATTAAGTGTCGCTGCCCAGGGTGGCCAAAAAGAACTGGCATGAGTGCCACACGGGACGCCAAGTCAAGGTCGTGATTTCTGCGAGATACCTTCAACAAACGACTTTCCCCTTTAAATTTCGTATTCGTTGCTAATTGCTGCCAGGATTGAGATGTTAAACATTACACAGCTGGCAGAAGGAGCAAAAACTATGGCCCCTATCTCCAGACTAAATGTTTTATCAGAATACTTTTTTCATGAAATAGAAAACCACTGCTCTTGAGTATTACTTGGAATACAAAACAAGGACAAAAGCACTGAAACGTGGAAATTAAAATGATGTGATAAAACAAAAGTAATTTCATAATTTCATCACCTGAGGAACAAATACTTCAAACAACAATATTAATTTAAAGATGAATCAAAGTAAAACAAATATACTCTGCAGTTATTAGATACAGCTAAGAGTAAAAACACTCCGCCAAATATAAAAAAAAAGTAAAAACATTTGTGCTGTGTACGAGAAATAAAATAATTCCGGCAGCGGCAGATGTGAGCTTACATAACTGAACTGGTTTTAAGAGAATTACAATTTTTTCTGTTACTTAGAACTCACTTAGAGCGTGATATAATAGCGGACTAATATTACTTCTGCACTATTAAAACTACCTACTTATTTTTTTACTTTGATATTAACCGTTTACGAAGTTTAATTCACATTGTGAAATCTATTAGCTGAAAAGACGAGATTTCTACATCATACCGCAGTGTCTGAGCTTGTGAGAGCAAAAAGTTTGCAGTGGAAAATTGAAAATGCGAGAAGGACCAATAAGTTTAAATCGGATCACATTAAGGGGCTCCTGTAGCATGGAAAATAATTAATTTTGTCATTTTCGTTTTTTTGCCGATTATTGATCTTTGGAATGTCCTCTTTCATTTGGTGTATAATACATGCCTATTTCTAACCTAGAAATGCTTTAAAAAAGGCTTTGTTGGCGTCAAACAGGAACGGGTGAAAAGGATTTTTAAGAGGTCAGCGGCTGATGGGGTACAGTATATAAATTACCTGGGGGATGGGGATTTAAAGGTATTCAAGGCAATTGAAGATCTGAAACCTTACGGACCAGATGTGACAATAAATAATCTAAAATGTATTGCACGTGTGCAAAAAAGAATGGGTACCCGCTTGCGACGTTTGGTATCAGGATGGAGAGGTAAAAAGATGAATGATGGTAAAGGGTTGCAAGGGAAGAATAGTCTTACAGAAGGCATAATTAATAAATTACAAAAGTATTATGGAATGGCTATTAGACATAGCAACAACATTGTCGAAGAAATGAAACGATCTGATTGAGCTGTCTTATTTCATGTTGCATCAACTGATTCTGCACCCAACCACGGACTCTGCCCCAAAGGAACTGATTGGTACATGGTGCAAGTACAACGAAGCACAAGCAGCAGGCCAAACATTTGTGTACAAGGATGGTTTACCATATGCTGTCATTGAGAAACTTATGCCTATATTCAGGGATCTATCTGATGTACAGCTACTGAAGAAGTGTTTACATGGTCGTATCCAAAATCCAGATGAGTGCATCAACAGTGTTATTTGGTCAAGAATCCCAAAAATTGTTTTTGCTTCGATTAATGCTCTTCATTTTGGTGTTTATGATGCAGTAATATCTTTTAACAATGGCAACTTGTCAAGGTGTGAGGCATTGAAGAAACTGAGTATTAGCGTTGGGTGTCACACCATACGAGCTATATAGAGGCTTGACCAGGAAAGGGATAGGGGGTCAGAGAAAGCATTGAGAGAAGTGGAAGAAAAGGCACGAGAGAAGAGAAGAAGACTAAAGAGAAAGCTGGAAGAAAGTAATCAGGACGATCCAGATCACTCTAGTTATGGTTCTGGAATGCACTGAAACTTTGACAGCATTTTCCCGTAAGTTTACTTTTTGATAGCTTTAGTGTACCTTTTCTTGGAGACTACCTGCAATAACTTCCTGAAACTTTTACAGCCGTGAAAGTAGGTTTCTGTGAGTATTTTAACGCAGGGATATTGTATAATACCTTATAGTTTGTAAATTATTGACTTGACAGCACCTCCAAAAGTGCAAAAAATGGGTATTTATTTTTTTTTAAATAATTCTGCCAAACCAATCGGAACTTTGGGAAATCCCTGTGTTAAAATATTGTAAAATCATCATAGATTCACCCTATTTTGTTTAAGATATGTAACACAATTAGTTGTTGAGAAAAGGTACAGTGAAGTTCGCAAGAAATACATCGGAAAGATACACCCTACCGTAGCCCCTTAATAGACTTCTCATGCCATCTTAAATATCCATCCTTATTTCTCTTTCACTCTGTAATAGTGATGTTAGATTAGAGCGAAAATGATTGACGTCAGTTTTCAAGTTTCTTTGAGAAATGCGGTTTGTGAAGGATGAATGGAGAAATCCGTTTCAAGTTTTAAATCAATACTAATAAAGGATTTTCTGATCTATTTTGTGAGAGGTATTTGAAACACCAGATAAAGCTATTAATTATGGATGTAGAAAAGTCAAACTTTGTAATAAAAAGATTTTATTGCGATGTAAAAAAACTATCTGGAAATATGCAACGACGAATAAGGTTGTTTGATATTTCACTCATGAAGCTAATGATAAAAACGACAGAATTAGTCAATTAGACATGAGACATAAACGTAGAGCCAAAATGCGAACTGATCACCGGCCCGAACGGCAATTGGCTGTATCGCCCGCAGGCACATTAGTGTCCTCTGCAAACAGAGCAGCACACACACTGTTTTTTGTTGCTCGCTCGCAGAGGTTACCGTGGCTGCTATTGTTGACCCAAAAGTCCGGGACCAGCAGTGGACGAGCACTGCAACTACTGAAACACATGCGGTCATTTATAGTTTGCAGCAATAGAACATCACAATGTGTGGCATATGAATACTACACATAGAAAGCTCCTACGGAAAATTTACGCACCAGAGTTGTACTGTTCATTCCGCGCCAAATAAACCGAATTTTTAGTGTGTCTTGTATTTTCTTCTTTTTATTTTTTATTTTACATGTGATCTAATGATGAAATATGATTTGTTCATGCGTATGAGATCAAAAACAAGTGTATTATAAAACTGATAATGAATGAATAATGAAAAAAAGCTAAATTAATGTCATGGGAAGCAGGAAATAATATTCACAATATACTGACGTCAGGAAGACAATGAGTTGTGGATACTTACTATTATGAGCCGACTACGAGACCGCAGCGTTGCGCAACACTGTAACAGAAACAAAAATTCTTGTTAAATGAGGCAGTGTACAGTACCATGCAGTAACGAAATCTGTATTGTTATGGTCTATAACAGTAAAATTAGTACGGAAAGATTTTTGAGCGGAATTGTGTATACATTGTTGGCGACGGAATCACAGCGAAAGTTTCGATAGTTTATTCCAGGGACAGACCGGCGTTTAGCTATAGGCGGCGAGGATACCCTGTCGTCCCTCTAAGTACGAGCTAGATGTTTCAAAATGCTGATACAAACAACTGGCGAGGTGGTCTTTTATTTGTCTCGAGAGACGACAAGGAAGGGAGTGAAAACTTTCGTTCTGGTTTTCGGGGAAGGGTCGAGGTGTAACAGTTTGCTTCAGGTTAGAAGACAAAGAATGTGGCAGCTACGGTAAAGTGAGCGTCCGATAAAATAATATACGAACTCTGCACACTGGTTTTATTTTTTCCAAATCCGTAAATGCCCGAAGAGAAAACTAGTATATCATTTACTCGATGTAAGGCCAATTAATATTATTCGTTATTTCACTTAATAGCTAGCTTAATATAATTTAATGTGTTTTGATCTATGTTATTTAATTAATTAAAGCCGCCAATTTTAGCTTCTATCTTCATTATTTGTAAAATGAAATGCTATATTTATTTAGATGTAATAAAAGGGTGAACTTTCGCTCTAAAATGTAAAAGATCTTTCATTTCGGAAAGCACTTTGCTGTTGGTAAAATAAATCACGATAAAATTAATATAAAATATAAGACGTATGTAAATAAAAGAATGTAGAGTTCTTAAGGAGTATTAAAGCTTGATCGATCTACGTAACGCATTTAATTAATGTCCACTTTTAATTAATCTTATAAACAACTTCTGCTTTTATAGTACGCACCTTACTAAATAATTTCGTTTTGAGAACGAAACAGCGAAAAGCAGAGTATCCTGTTTTCCATTTCCTGGTGATAGTTTCAGGCTGTTTTTATTCTTTAAACGTCAATCAGCCTAAGAAAACTCACATCTACGAAATTGAGGCCCACAGATCAACTTATTTAATACATAAACGGTTGCAGGCAACAAGCAACTCATTATTACTCTGTCCTATCACTAAACAATGATTAACATAGTTTCCTATTATTTTTAATACACAATAAATATGAGTAGCAGAATAAACTCGTTGTCTTATAAATTAGCACACCTAGAACAAATGATCCAAAAGGGACAATGGTACTCAGCACAGTTATCACGGTTTACTTTACAACCGATTACAATAAACGCATAGAATTGACACCAGGGTATGTCTTTGTAATTTGAAAGGCCGTAAGAAGAATCAGTGTGCAGGTAACATTCGACCCAGGTACGTACAACTAGCAGAGGATACATGTTTGAATCCCCGTCCGCTCTCCGGATTTTCGTTCTTAATGGTTTCCTGAAAAGACTCCAGACGAATGTCGGGATTGTTTCTTTACTTTCTTTGCCCTCCGCCCTTTTCCGCCTCTATGGATCGATGAAGCGTAAAGCAATAAGGAAGTTTGAGAAAAGGTGGTTGGTTGGACATCGGAAGGCAGAGTATTTTTTCTTCTTATATCGTCGGCAATCTGGATCGTTCTGACCACGTTGTGAGACGGGTTGGGAGCAATAGGACTGTGAGGAATCATATACCCGACGGGAAGGCTTGGCGATGAACGATGACCACCCATCGTTTCATCGACCGTCCTCAACAAACAACTTCTCTTTTAATAATCCAGGAATATTCAGCGGAGTTACTAGAGGCCCAAATTTCCAGGCTCACTATTGCACTATTGGTTTTTACGTTTCCTCAAATCACTCCGGGTGAATGCAGGGATGCTTCCTTCAAAATGCCATGGCCGAATTCCTTCCCATTGCTTACCCCCCGCCACCCTTTCCCGTCCTTTCCCACTCTAATGACCTCGACGTCAACGAGGCGCCCATTCACAGCGCGATTGCAACGTGTCATTTTTTAACCGACTTCAAAAAAAGGAGGAGGTTCTCAATTCGTTGGTATTTTTTTTTTTTTTTTTTTGTATGTATGACCAGCGATATTTTCACCAATTTTGAACCGATTTAAATTAATTTTTTTTTAGTGGATAGGATATACCTCCAAAGTGGTCCCATATGAATTTCATTGAGAAACTACCCCTTCTACCCCCCTCCGCCGCCTAATTTTTATACAAATCCACATTTTTTATTCGATTTCGATGAAACTTTGGACATATATAGCAAAAAATAAAGAGAAAAATACTGTCAACTTTTGGTTTTAAAAAAACTGAACCCCTCTCCCCCTATCCACCCCCATAATTTTTGCCAATTTTCTTTACCCAAAGCTACAGTCGACACCATTTAACTGATCTCCATTAAAGTTGGCAATTACATGCAGTTTTTCATGGAGAAGGATTCTGACCAAAAAAATCAAAATAAAAAATCACCCCTCTCCCATTTACATCCCTTAATTTTATAGAAACCTACATTTCTTATCTGATTTTTACTGTACTTTGCCCATGTATACTTTAAAACAAAGAGAAAAATCCTGTCAATATTTGGTCTTCCAAAGCTCAACCCTCCCCCCCTCCTTCCACCCCTTTAATTAATGTCAATGTACTTCATAAAAAGCTACACTCGACACCGTTTGACCGATTATCATAAAAGTTGGCATATACATGTAATTTTTCATGGAGAATCTGACCAAAAATAAATTAAAAAAACCACCCCTCTCCCCTCTACACCCCTTAATTTTTATACAAACCCACATTTTTTATCCGATTTCGATGAAACTTTGGACATGTATAGTAAAAAATAAAGAAAACAATACTGTCAACTTTTGGTTTGAAAAAACTGAAGCCCTCTCCCCCTATCCACCCCCTAAATTTTTACCATGTTCTTTATACAATGTTACAGTCGACACATTTAACTGGTCTCCATTAAAGTTGGCATATACATGTAATTTTTCATGGAGAAGGTTTCAAAAAAAAAAAAAAAAAAAAAAAACAACAAAAAAAAAAAAAAAAAATTAAAATAAATAAATAAAACACCCCATGTCTCTCTTTACACCCCGTAATTTTATAGAAATCTACATTTCTTATCTGATTTTTATTGAACTTTGCCCATGTATACTTTAAAACAAAGAGAAAAATCCTGTCAATATTTGGTTTGCCAATGCTCAACCCCTTTCCTCCTTCAACCCCATTAACTTTTGTCAATGTTCTTTATAAAAAGCTACAGTCGCAATCGTTTGACCGATTGCCATGAAAGTTGATGGTTATATGTATTTTTTTCACGAAGAAGGTGTTTGACCAAAAGATCTAAAAACCACCCCCCCTCCCCATTAAACTGCTTAATTTTTATGCACAACCTCAGTTTTTATCCGGTTTAGACAGAACTTAGCAAATTTTTACTATAAAAGAAAGAGAAAAATAATGCCAACTCTTGGTTTGCAAAAAATGAACCCCTCTCCCTTTTTCCACCCCCTTGATTTTTGTCAATTTCTTTTTAGAAAGCTACAGTCGACACCATTTGACTGATCTTTATTAAAGTTGGCACATATATATGTAATTTTTTATGGATAAGATCTCTGACCAAAAAATAAAAAAAACTACACTAGCTCCCCTTCTCTTAATATTTGTACAAAACTCACATTTTGATTCGATTCGGTATACTTTAAAACAAATAGAAAAAGAAAAATACTGTCCACATAACTTTCACAAAAATGCAAAGCTACCGTTTCTTTCTGATTTAGAAGGAAGTATGCACATGTATACTGCAAAACAAACAGAAATATACTGTCTACATTTGGTTTCGAGAGTTCAAACACCGCTCCTTCCTTTCCATCATTTAATCTACAGTTTGTATCCGATTCTGAAGGAAATTTGCACACGTATATTTTAAAATATATAGAACAATTTTGTTTAAATTAGGTTGCTGAAGCCCAACCCCTCTTCCCTTCTATCCCCACCCCTCCTAATTTCCAATGTTCTTTATAGATACCCACAGTTATATCAGATTTCCATGGACCACTGCGCATGTACTTTTTTTTTTTTAAAAAAAATCAGGAAAATAGTGTCTATATTCTGTTTACAAAACCCTTCAACTCAGTTCCTTACTCCATTTAATTTTGGCAAATGTTCTTTACACAAAGCTACAGTTTTTATCTGGTTTCGATGGAAATTTGCACGTGTAGGCCTATAATTTAAAACAAAGACAAAAATACTGCCCACACTAGCTTTACAAAACCAAACTACTCTTCGTCTCCACACCCCTCAATTGTTTTTTTTTTTTATATATACAGACCTACAATTTTATCTGATATCAATAGAAATTTACACACGTATACTTTAAATCAATCAGAAAAGGCAGTCTACATTTGGTATACAAAAGCTCAATCCCTCTTCCCTTTTACCCTCACCCCTTTTAATTTCCAATGTTCTTTACAAAAATCCACAGTTTTAAATCCCGTCAAAATCAGTTAAGCTATTTTTAAGTCATGGCATAATATTTATAAAATAAATGTGTCCTAATGTCTCAACATGTACTTCAGATTTCAACTTTGATCCCAAGCTTTCACCAATTAAAAATCTATATTTTTTTTGTGATGCCGGAGCAAACAGATATATTCCAGAGAGATCTCTGTATATGGTATGTATTAATGCCCAGATGTTACATGTATCGATTATCGAGCAGCAGCTTTAACAGATGTTATGATAAGATCGAAACATAGCCTTTACACAAAGCTACAGTTTTTATCTGGTTTCGATGGAAATTTGCACGTGTAGGCCTATAATTTAAAACAAAGACAAAAATACTGCCCACACTAGCTTTACAAAACCAAACTACTCTTCGTCTCCACACCCCTCAATTGTTTTTTTTTTTTTATATATACAGACCTACAATTTTATCTGATATCAATAGAAATTTACACACGTATACTTTAAATCAATCAGAAAAGGCAGTCTACATTTGGTATACAAAAGCTCAATCCCTCTTCCCTTTTACCCTCACCCCTTTTAATTTCCAATGTTCTTTACAAAAATCCACAGTTTTAAATCCCGTCAAAATCAGTTAAGCTATTTTTAAGTCATGGCATAATATTTATAAAATAAATGTGTCGTAATGTCTCAACATGTACTTCAGATTTCAACTTTGATCCCAAGCTTTCACCAATTAAAAATCTATATTTTTTTTTGTGATGCCGGAGCAAACAGATATTCCAGAGAGATCTCTGTATATGGTATGTATTAATGCCCAGATGTTACATGTATCGATTATCGAGCAGCAGCTTTAACAGATGTTATGATAAGATCGAAACATAGCCTGACATTCCTTAACACAACGCCCAATTCACACCGTTCTGGAAGTGGTTGTGGTATATAAAGACAGAATTCTTCTTTGAAAGCAATCGGTTTAAACTCTGAGCTACCAGGAAGTTCGCAAAATGGGAACTGCTGCGGCATATTTATAATACCAAACGAAGTATAATACCACTAACAATTTAAAAATAAAATAATTGTTTAAAAAAACCTTAAAAACCGCCTTAAAAAAGCACTAAAAATTTTAAAATAACTTTATACCTTGCTTAGGATAAAGTAAATCTAAATAGACAACATTTTACATTACTTTCATTGAAATTTTGACATTAATTAGTTATTTTTGGAGTCGGTGCCAGCGAAAGCAAGAAAAACAAACCGATAAAAACAATAAGGAATAACAATAATACCTAAAAAAATCATGTTACTGCTTACCTACAATTAATGCTAGAAACATGTTTCAACAAAACTGAAACATTCAGATGATATGCCGATATTATACTCTGTAAATCATTTCCTTTATGATGCAACCTACCAACTGACACTGTAGCGCCAGAGATATGCCTGGATGACCAATAAGGCCAAGTCACAGATTAAAATACTGTTAATTTGTTTCCCTAAGCTGTCTCCCACAATAACACTATCTGCCTCACGACATGCTGAAAAATATTGGGAATATTTGTTCGTACTCCCCGTTTCGCCTCTAACGCCAAAATAAGTTCAGTAATTCGATCTTCGCGATGTGACAGCTGGCACCGACTCCAAAAATAACTAATTAATGTCAAAATTTCAGTGAAAGTAATGTAAAATGTTGTCTATTTAGATTTACTTTTTCCTAAGCAAGGTATAAAGTTATTGTAAAATGTTTACTGCTTTTTTTTGGTGGCGGTTTTTATGTTTTTTTAAACAATTATTTTATCAGTAATACCGGACCACATACGGCACTGGTTCCAAATACCAGCCATGTATCCAGATTTGTCAACTCAGTTAGAAAACGGATCGTTAGTGAATTACCGGCAACTACACCCACTATGACATAGTATTCAACAAGGTTACATTAGAAGTTTCTATCATTATAAGTCAGATTGTATTGACTCATGTACCCACGCAGGATAATAAACTTACTGCTCAAATAAACGACTCGTCCAATTTGATACTGTAAGTAGTTCAATGTACAGATGGAGTAGGTTTCGTTTGAACGTGTTGATAAACATGGGCCCACTCACTTAAGTTTAGAAGTGCGATAAAATACTTCTTCCACCAACCTATCTGGGTCGCCACGACAGGAGAGAAATAAGCTGCCACACTGATGGCTATACAAATTATTTCTTCCCTCGTGCCATTCGCGATTGCAATGCACGTAGTAGAGATTGGTTTTGGTACAAATCACCCTCTCCCACCTACAATTTTGCGAATTGCAGACCGAGTGTGGTGGGTGAGTGGTTAAAGCTCTGGCCTCGCCGTTCGGGTGGACGGGGATTCGAATCCCCGTTCAGCCATTCAGATTTGTGTTTTCCGTGGTTTCCCCAGATAACTCCAGGCGAATGCCAGGAGGCTTCCTTCAAAAGGCCATGGTCGAATTCCTTCCAATTCCTTGCTGCCAGTCCTTTCCCACCTCTAATGACCTCGACGCCGAGTGGCGTAAAGCCAGAAAATAATAATAATAATAATAATCATCATTTATTGCTTCTCATGGACCTTTGAGGTCTATCGCAGAATACCCAGGGTATAGGCCGTCCGGCTATTCCCTTTGTATTTTTCTTTAACCCGGTTCTTTTTACAGAAGTGGGGGGTTGACCCATCTTCTAACCCTTCTTTCTTTCTCATTTGGGCTTGGGACCTACAGTTTAACGTGGAATCCGAACCACGGAGCGTCCTGGCATAGCTCATATGATTAAACACAACTCTCAAGTTTTGAAAGCAAGCGCCTTAGCCACTGAGCCACCAGAACGCTCTAATAATAATAATAATAATAATAATATATATATATATATATATATATATATATATATATATATTTATATATATATATATACTACGCGACATGATATATATCCTGTTATTTAGTGCAAAGCAGAGCTCCAAATATAGGATAACATGGATGCTATGATCAAAATCTGACACTTTTTCAAACGCATCGTCTGAAAATTCTTTGTTATTAAGTCATCGAAAATACTGCAAACGACATGGCACACACTTATTAGAAAATGAAGTCTAGCTAATACTATAATATAATTTTAGTAAATATGATTGATTTAGAAAAGAGCACCGTGATCAGATAACCTTTCCATGGACACAGGCGTGTTTGAAGAAGGAGTATTTTTTCAGTTTCCACTATCGTAAGTTGTTTATATGTGTCATCCTTGAAACTAAAGATTGCGCATCATGATGAGATAGGATATCTTTTCAATACAAATATATCAATACAAGCTTGAACTTGTACAAACCAGATATCATTAATTGTGTATTGTTATCACATTATCGTGATAGGGAGGGAAGGGGGATGAACAATATCATCGCTGGGAAATAAAATCGGTGAGTTGCTTAAAATGCCGTGTCATCAAATTGACGCACTACCCAGGTGATAGGGCCGAGAAGTTTGGACATCTTATATCAATGCTAATGATGTCGGTTTGCAGAGGTATTTATTTTCATGTGCTTCTTAGTTTTACTGTCGCTGTGACCAATTCTAATTACTAAATCAAAAATATTATCTGTTATTTTCTGGATATTTGTAAGTGATCTACATTTCTGGATACTTTGTAAATTAGATTTATTCACGATATTTCTTACTTTATAGCAGGGGAGGGCAACACGTGGCCCGCGGCATCATATACGTAAATTTTAACTCTAAGCAGTGATATCAAAACACTACAACACTAAGTTATGCTTATTTAAAATCTATATTGCCACTCGTCTGATCTTGCGAGGATAGTGAGTCGACACGAATCATTGATATTCATTTGGAGAACTTATTGCAAGTAGCCACCACTCCTATCTACATCAATATTGATGCACTTAATTATACCAAAAAAGTTATATTTTTTCTTAAAATAATTATATTTTTAATACCTCATTAGATTTTTTTTTTCATCTTCACAATAATATTTAAATATTTTATCCAAGAAAATAGAAAGTGTGTCCTGACAGAATATTCTGTTTCTAAAATTTGACCCAGCTGTTGGAAATTTTGGCCACCACTGCTTGATAGTCAGTTAGGAATGATCTCTCGAACTAGGCAGAATGTCCAAGTTGATGAGTTCACCGGAGCGTTAAGGATAGCCGTATTTGTCGCCCTGTAGTACTCGTGATTCTGATAGGTTAGCGAGGTGCTGTTGTCGAGACTAGGTGAAGTCCGAGTGGTGGAACAGTCTCTTCTGTGTCACTGAAACAGTGATCGGTTAATGCTCACCGTCACATTTTTCCAAAAGTACGTCATCTAATTTTCATAATACAAGAAATCAGAGATTAAGTGGCAACCTCCATCTCATAAGTTCGATATTAACCACCACAATTTATGTATCAAACTGGAATATCTATTAAGCTAACAGATTCATGTTTAGCTTTAATTTGTCGACAATAATGTTATCAAGTGCTTTCTTTGCACTGCTTTTATTACGAACTCAAAAAGTATTAGGTCCCATCTAATAAATCAGGAAAAAAATTAAAACAAACCACTGAGAGTGGTGCTATTTTTGTCTCTAGGACGAATACAAGTGTAGCTCTTGTTTGTAAAACAACGAGAGATTTTTAAATTTTGTTTACTTTTACGAAACAGTTTACTGATGTGTGAGGAAAAACCGTATCTTGAAATGAACGTACATTTCAATGAATTTTATGACAAATTTGTTAATAGCGTTTCTAAAGTTACTGAGTTACATGCTTATCTGGTAAAAACGCGTTGCCAGTTCTTTCCCATCTGAAACACGGCAGCCAGTCTGTTTTTCAGTAGAGTAACCTGTTATTGAACTTCCATTATCCTTTCCTCAGGGACGAGATGACTGTCATAATAACTGCCGCTCCTCGTGGAAATAATTGGTTATAACATCGCTGGACGTATCAATTTTCACCATATCTACTTAATAGCGGAATGTAAGAAGGGGTTGTGAATAATTTTTAATCAACAGACTGTTAACCAAAGGCCTCGATTAAATTCCGAAACTCACTGTAGTGCATATGGGAAAAGATCATACGACACTGTTGAAGATGATTATATCGTCCGTCCGTCCTCATGTGCAACACAAACAGACCACATTTATTGTATATTAATCACAATAAAGTAGATTTATTTGTAAACATGGACGCACGGTGGAAGGGAACTGGCAATGGTATATATACCTAGGACTTGCCTTGTGGCAATACACCAACTCATCTTACTTAACGTACGAATACACTCAAAACTGTTTGAAAATGCGTGTAATGTACTATACATAATTCTTTTTCACATTTAAATTGTATAAACTAGCGTTTTAGCGAAACACTAAGTAAACTCATTAGCTTAGGGGTGTTTAGATGACTATTATCAATAAAAATTAATTTAGGGGGTCGCCACTTTGATTTTAACCAAGACTCAGGCCTGTCGTTTGATACCTGTAGTGTGAAAAAATAGATGGGACATATGGACTAGAAGAATAAATATAATGTGGGACTGGCTTGTACGTCAATCGACAACGATACCATTAGCGGTCCAATAACTAATCGTGATTCTTCGACAGCAGAAATTTATGTTACGTACATTTAGCACTTCATACATCTTGGTACTAACGACTGTGAGAATCAGTTTTAATGGCCAATCAGCAGCAATTTTTGAGAACTCGCAAGCGTTCAGGAGACGACTGATAATGTTATTTGTGTTTACATGATGTTGGCATTAGCACTGTTCTGTCTCTTCCGCTAGCTATAACACCCCATTAGGGTGTGTAGGTAGAGTAGAATACATTCTGTACATGGTAGATTATTTGCATTTTTGTTTTGATCAATCGCTGATGAAAAAACCAATATTTCGGTTCCAATAGTTTGGCAGTTTCTATGGAGATAAACAGGTGAGGATCGAGTATGACGTTTCTCAGGCCTAACTGAAACTGTGCTTCAGGAAAAGCCACATTCGATGTGTTAAAAGAGTATCACTGAGGAAGTTTAAATGTGTTCTTAGTCTCGAAAAATGCGGGTCTGCTGAAGTATTTTGTTTCTATATGTCATTAATCGACGGTCCGTCAGCTCGTTGCCAGGATGTCTCGCCTCACAACTGAAGATCACCAGAACAGGCTGCAATTTTTTTTACAGGTTCTTGATTTGACCTCTAACTGAGGAAAAGCTTGTTTTGATTGTGTGTGAAATATACTGCTTAGGATTCTCGTGTGGCATTCGGCGTTAAACTGAAAATCCTGGACCTAGATGTGACACTGCTCAGCATACATCCTTCAGGAAGTTCAATCTCACCTACAGTTTATGCACTACATTAAGGTTTATTCAGCTGATACTTGAATAAAGTAATGTGAGAGCTAAATTAAATTGTATAAAACATGTTACTAATTTCTATAAATATAAATGTACAGTAGTTCAGAGCGTTCCTAAAACAATAATAACTATTAAAAAGGAAATATTACAATGTTACTTGGCGATACCCATGTGTGCAATATGGGTAAAACTCTTCAAACTTTTAAAAGTTGATACCTTTGTTTTTCTTTCTATCGGCTAGGAATGCATTTACCCTATTAAAAATTAGAAAAAAAACCAAATCTATATTAGTTTCATAATATTTCTAATGTTACAGAAAGCAGAAAAAAGCTAATATACGTCGCTGCAATGCGGTTTTCACTGCAGCAGGGAAAATTCACGGACGCGTTCACCACACTCGGCAACAGTTTTGCCTGTTTGTTTTTATTCGTAGTTACTGATTGGGTTGTGTTTCGCAGAATTTTAATCTTATTAGTGCTGAATTTAAACCATAACTGTTGCATGCTAACAATCACTTTAATTAATTATTTTAATATGACGTGTAATTAGTCAGGCGTGTAAGGGCTTAAAGTTCACCCAGAGATACGTATTAAATTAAAATCGCATAATGGATAAATTACTATTTATGAATACTAAATTAAATGAAAGACTAAATTTGACGAAGACATTGCATTTTATACCCTCCGAAAGATGAAGGTCATAATCCTGCATAGCCACAACCAAAAAAGCAGATTTTAAGAACTACAGAAATAATAACCACTGGCTTTTGCAGTTAGTGACAATGAAGTGAAGCGTAATATTTAATGTAGATTAAAATTAATATGAAAATTAAATGAGTGATTAAAAATATTTATCAAGTGGGGCAAATGTGGAATGAAGGATTGAGGGTTGCTGGAAGATGAGCTGTAGTATTTATGAATATCTTAAATGAAACAACGGAATGGATGTCTTTTCCTCGGGGAAGGATAAAATAATTTATTTATAAAGAAGGGAACAACAAATTGAAAAGGAATAATAAATTAAAAAGACAGTTTACTGAAAAAATCATAAATGCATATAACATTGATGGCAAAGTCTCCAAATAGTATTTCGGACGCCGGGATGACTAGTTTCAATGTGCCACCTAACGCACCTCAGTCTCAGCTGTCTACGTAGCCTAAACGGGATAATTAACGTAAAATCCAAGAAACAGAGCGTTCTAACGTACTTTGCTTAGCAAAAGCAAAGCTTTGCCTGAAGTGCAAATCAGTTTAAAGGCCTATAGAACAAAAAATTTGCATTGTGGTTCTCAATATTCAACTAAATTTCTGGGATTGTCAGGTGTGAGTAGTAAAGAATTTGCATTAGCGAATCAGGCGGAGCACATCGTACTGCGTGCTTGCCATACATTTTGTACCATTGGGTAAAATATTTTGTGAAGCGACTGGAACATTTCTATAGAGTGTTGAGCATTCACAGTGTCATGAGTAAAGTCAAACTAAAGCTTCTGTAATGGTCTACAGTGCCAGTAATAATAATAATTGATAAAAATTGCGATGGAGCGCCTGCTCCGGTGGCAATCTCCCTACACCCCGTCCCATTCCCTTTCCAACATACTTTTGACCTCTACCAATTTTTACTTTAAATTCTTTCAGTGTTTCCGGTAAGTTATTCATAACTTCTCTTAGCAATTTATTCCAGTCCTTCACTCACTTTCCCACATCCTCATGCCTGAAATCAAGTGCCAACTTGTGGTCATGGTCAACCTTACCCTCCCAAGAACCTCTCTTAATTTTCCCACCAATATCTTTCCATGCTTCATCACCAATATAGGCTTTTTACACTCCCATGACCCTCTTCACCCTCCTTCTATCCTCCGATGAATCCCACTCCAGCTCCTTTATCATATTAGTTACCGATTGTGTTCTGCGGTAATTTCCAGAGACAAACCTGGCAGCCCTCCCCTGCACCCCCTCGAACTCCTGTATTTGATACCCAAAATGTAGATCCCAAACTACACCACCATATTCCAGCAGTGGTCTGACCAAAGTTTTGTACCCCAATTCCCTTACTTCTCTAGTGCATCCCCTCATCACTCTTTCCAACAGGTGAAGGATTTTGAACCTCTTCCCTACCACCTGTCCAATGTGTCCTGCCCAGTTAAGTTTGCTATCAAGTGTAATGCCTAGGTATTTACATTTCGAGTCTTCAACAAGTAGCTCCTTCCCCACCTTTAGATTTTCTTCTTTTTACCTAATAAACTCACTCTTCTTTGCATTTATCTTCATCCCATATTGACTCACCCAGCTAGTTATCCTATCTAGATCACCCTGCAGCTGTTTACAGTCTTCTATTGTTTTGATCCTGTTATATAACATTATATCATCTGCAAACAATCTATTCTCTGACAGTAAACCATTAAACAATCATTCATTAGAATAACGAATAACAATGATCCCCATACACTACCCCGTGGGACTCCCATGTTCACTCCTTCTTTTTTTGATACTGCATTTCCTATCCTAACTTTTTGCTTTCTACCTTTCAGGAATTCTTCCACCCAGGAAATCACCTTTTTATCGGCTCCAATAGTTTTTACCTTATTTATCGCCATTTTATGGCTCATTCTGTCAAAGGCCTTTGAAAGATCTAGTGCCACACTATCAACTTGACCTCCCCTGTCCATTTACTTTCCTCGCAGACACCTTTAATATGGTTGCATATTAATCTCTCCATTAATTTACCTACCACTGATGTCAAAGGTATTGGCCTATGGTTTTCAACCCTGTTTGTCACCCCTCCTTTATGGACCGGTACCACTATCGCACTTTTCTAGTCCTCTGGTAAACAACAAGTATCCAGATTCAATTTGAATAATGTTTCAAGGTAAGGTACAATGTCCCATCCTACCATCTTTAAGACAACAGTAGTAATATTATCAACACCAGCCCGCTTATGCTTTTTTAGATTCCTTTGTTCCTTCATGATATCTTCATATTTAATTTCAAATTTTCTAATCTGCTCCTCTCCAAGTGTGGTGATAGGCTCATTTTCAGATATAACCCCTGAATTATTGTTCCTAATGGACTCACTGAACCAATTACTCAATAAGTCTGCCTTTTTTAAATCCTCCGTTACTTCTTCTCCATCATTATCTATAATTGTCTCAATACCCTCTCTTCCCCTCGGTTTCCTGATATAGCTGTAGAAATTTCTAGATGCATCAGTCAGAGGTCCCCCTGCACCAATAATATTCTTCATAAACTCATCCTTAGACAGTTTCTCTGACATTAATAATTCCTTTGATAGTTGTTTCATGACCTCCCTACTGCCTTGCTGTTTCTTAACTCAGTTATGTTCTCGTCTCACTAATCGCTTTAACCTCCTCACCTCCCTGTTATAGTATGAAGGTTATGTACTTCTCTTTAGTCTCTGTTTTGGAATAAACATTTCTTCACCCTTTCTTATCATTTCCTTGAACTCTTTCCACTTTGTCTCCACTGAACTTGTGCCATTCTTCCATTTAATAAAATTAATCCTGAAATATCTTTTCAGTTCCAAGATTTGTGCCTTTTTATAATTGTATCTATTTCCCCCTTCAATTCTGGCCACTGGTTTACTGGATCCCCTTATATCCATCAGAACAGCATTATGATCACTTTTTCCTTCGGTTACTTGACACCCGATTAGGTTATCATCCGACTTTATTAGGAAAATATCCAATATGTTTTGTCCCCTTGTTTTATGCTCGACCACCTGTGTAAAGCCTCCTTACCTTACTAAGGTATTTGCAAATCATTGTTCCTTAGTGTTATTAATCTTCTTTCCTACCCAGTCGACACCTGGTAGATTCAAATCCCCACCAATGATGACCATTCTATGCTCACTTCTGAATTCTGAATGTGAATTTAGTTTCTCCCCGAGAGCCTAATCTTTATCATTCATTTTTCCACTACGGTAAGTAGCCAACACCCTGACTTTTTCTTTTTTATTTCCCCAGAAGTCTACCCCAAGTAACTCATCGTCATGGTCTTTAAACACCAGTGAACTGTAGTAGTCCTTGCTAACCAGTATGAATACCCCTCCCCCAGTTGCTCCCCTGTGTCTGCGGTACACTCGGTAACCATCGGGAAAAACCTCATAGTCTAGTACTCCTTCTTTTAACCAGGACTCTACTCTTATAACTACTTGAGGTTCATGTATCTCAGTTAGGTTTGCAAATTCAATGACTTTATTCATTATACTTCTACAGTTTACCAGTAACACTGTTATCACTGGCTTTGTGATATTTCAGCACTAACATTTGCCTTACCACATCTACCCCCTTTTTTAATTTTTTCAAAAGCTTCTTCTGTTTCTTTAGTATTAGTGATTTTTCTAACAATGGATCTATACTCAGTATTCCTATGATTTTCTGTTTTTACCCCCTCACCAGCAGTCATTAATCTATAATTACTATTCAGTTCGTAAATCCCTCAACGACAGAGGCACAACACGTGACAAATCGAAGCTCTGTCAAGAAATTAATACGTTCTGGTAATATGCGTTGTCTATGTTGACAAGTGTTAAAAATACTGAGGATTCTGGTAATCATTTCATGTGAGACAAATGAAGAACGGAATGGAACTTTGTATTATAGAATCCTCCGAAGTTAACATCTTTGAGGAGACAAATCTTATATGATAGATTTATAGCGATTAATTATTAGCAGTAGTAATATTTCAAGTTACAACAAAAATATTGTGTTTAAATAAGCAACAGAAAAAGCAGATTGCGCCTCAAATCGAAACCCTGTTAACAATGGAGCGTCCATAAACTACGTGGCTTGGTCAAGGTGGAGGAGGGGTTGGGTAGAAAGCTACGCTGGGCTTCGTGGGGGAGAGGGGCGGGAGGAGTATTCACGAGACAAGTCACGTGGCTTTTCATAAATATTATTCGTCACAGTTAAAATAAGTCCACTACACACAACAGAATGTGCGTATTATTTACTTCATTCGTTAAATTATCTCTGTATAATGTTTTTTTTTTTTTTTTTTTTTTTTTTTTTTTTTAATTCAACGGCAATGGAGCACACGCTCCGGTGGCAATTTCCCTACACACCCAACTACCCCCTATCCTACAGCCACCTACATTTGCCCTCTACAAACATATAATATACTGACAGTGCCGCCCATGCGTGTGATGAAGTCATAGCGTTCGATTGCACGCGTCCGGAGCCTTTGTATTATGATTCGAAAAACATTAGACATGTAGTAACTAGATTGAAATTCGCTTTCATACGTCACCCGGGCTGGCTCTGCTGTCTTCATCAGGTGCGGAAAGTTTCAGGTGTTGTAAGCTAGGAGCCACTGCCTAGACGGGCTTACTCTTTTACTAAGACAACTGTCGAAACGTTGTTTTTTTATAACGCTATCCGGCTGAATACCCGTGAAGCTTACATTGAATCAGTACGACGGGAAAGTTTTGATTGTTGAAATAAAGCTGTTTTGATTATGATTGCCCGCGTGTGACTACACCGCTCGTTGCTAAAATAATTCTAATTTTGTTCTGTCAAGTTAATTTCAGTCCTCGCTGATGTGTTATTTCAAGTTAAAAGTGTGGTGTGAAGTGGCGCTATGCAATAATGTTTACGAGGCTTATCGAAAATGTTTTTCTAACTAGTTTTCAGTATGGAATGAGTTATAGAAATCTTTTTAGCAGATCAAAGAAGCATTCTCCGGTAATGTAAAAAGAAGGTGACAGAACTGCAGCAAAAGATAATAAAAAATGCCGCTATTGTTTGCTTTTTACGCGGAAGGTATAGGTTATTCTATTTTATCAATTAATGAACATTGATGAATGAGCATGATTGCAGAAAACCGCCTAAAAATCGTAAACAAGACGGCCGGTACGCGGTGACGCCAGATGAGCTCTAGCTACGCATCGCATCGTGTGACGCGATCGACTGCAACCGCGAAGTAAAGTGTGTATTCCAGTATCGTGTGTAACTCATTTAAGAGTAGATATCTCATAAAAGGCAACAGTAACGAACTTAGGGCTGCCACGGCAACCCACAACAGACCTGTCACAACGCACCCCGAGCTCTGTGAAAGACCATCGGACAATAACTCGGCTCGACTAGACGAACGTGACATATCTACGAACAGCGACAGTGAAGCTACAGAAATGGCTATCAGTGGTAGCGAAGTCGACGACAACAGTGAATTAGCAAATGAGAACTGCGAAGACGACGACGACCCAACAAAATTCGAGCTTACTTAACAAACGGAAACAACGAAGCCCATTAGACACCTACAAGGAAAGAAATTGAGATTCCAACGAAAAACCGTTTCGAACCTCTTTTAGAATGGATGATTGTCACGGAGCCAACAACAGAACCACAGGAAACAGCTGAAGCGCCAAGTAAAGTGCAAAAACACACCCCACCTCTAGTTATCTACCAAACTGCAAACTTTATCCAGATGGACAAAGTAATCAAAAGCTTGCTACAAGGATCACTAAAAGTGGTGTTCAGAGGGGATAATTTGAAATACGTTGTGGAATCTAGGAATGACTACTCCACTCTAAGGAGATTCTTCTACCAACGCCAAATTCACTACTATAGCCACCAAATGCCAATGGAATGGCGCCTACACGTGGTGATCAAACGACTTCCACCTTCCGTGGATACGGACGACATTGGAGAAGCCCTAAAACTCAAAGGATATGACATTGTCGCCAGCCATCAGTTTAAGAAACGCGATGAAACAACAAGACAGCTAACCTTGACAACCTTTTCGGTGACTCTAGACCCTGGACCCAAAACTGCTCTCATCTATAATGAGCCATGTATTTTAGATACCAAAGTGCAAACAGAACGCTATCGCAACTAATTGGGCCCCCCTCAATGTTCTAGATGTCAACGCCACGGTCATACGGCGAACGACTGCCACCTTCCTCCACGGTGTGTAAAGTGTACAGACCCACACCACACCAAAGACTGCACAATATCTAACAACACAAAGGCAAGATGTGTAAACTGCCAAGGCAAGCATGTAGCATCTTGGAGAGAATGCCCTGCCTGCCAAGCCATCCTAAATCCACCTAAACTGCAAAAAAGGTAACAAGAGGAAAATGACACTGAACAAGGACACCGTCGAAACAAAACAAAACATCCCACCGATCCCGAACACAAAACAGCAGGCGAACCAATCAGGACGATCTACAAGCAGAAACAGAGAATCATACGCCAACAAACTGAGAGGAAATCGGCAAAATGAAAAAAAAAACAAGAAACGACTCGCCAAAACGAAAAAAACGAAGATGAACCCCTGGACCTATACTCAACGTTCGCAGTTGATTTCCAAAACACTGTAAAAAAATGGAAAAATATTATATCAAGTTTCTAGCTATTCTGAAATGCGTATAGCACTCTTCGGGTAAATGGCGCAACATCGAAGAAAACAATATGACCTAAACATCATAGTTTGGAACGCGAATGGACTGAAGAATAATAGCATAGAACTAAATACCAGAAAAACCACAAAATAAACATCTTTCTCACAAGCGAAACATTCCTAAAACCAAAATACAAATTTAAAGTTTCGGGAATGACGGTATACCGGAGCGACAGAATTGTTCGGCCCAAAAGTGCAACACCTATTATTATTAGGATGAACCTACCACATCAGTGTATGCCAGGCCCATACCTACTAATCATGGAAGCAACGGCAGTAAAAATCCAGACGGCGGAAGGACACCTAGTTCTGGTAGCAGCTAACCAGCTTTCTAGTCGATGGATCATAGAACATGATTAGGACACCATTTTGGCTCTAGGCAGCAAAATAATAATTTCAAACATCGAACTTGGAATTCACTGAACGCCAACGCAAGGGGTGCCTACTTATTCCAACTCACAGACAACAGGAACATTGAAGTGTTAGGGTCAACAAACCCACGGTGCCTTCCTGACGTCATCGTCATAATAGTGGTCCAAAACATAGCCAACCGTATCCGTCAATGAGCTATCATCAGATCACTTACCGGTACTAGCCAAAATAGAAAAATGCTGTTACACAACTGAAGCTCCTAAAATAATTAAAAATACAGATTGGGCATATTTTACTCGGATCCTGCACAACAAACTAAACACAACGTTTGACGTCTCCTCGGAGGAAAAAATCGACCTGGCGATACAACACCTCAACCGAACAATACTAGAAGCTTATAAAAAATCTTTTGTTATAAACTCTATTTAAGAATAATAATATGAAATACCCAATGAACTAGAAGAACTTAAGTACCTCAAACATTACCATCGGCGACTATGACAAAACCATAGAGATCCATGGGACAGCCGGGCTTAAAACCAATATTCCCGCCAACTGCGAAACGGGCTCCAAGAACGAAGAGTCGGTAAGTGGAAGAACCGTATGTCTACTCTCCTACTCGAGAACAGGGATGCGTGGCAACTAATACGCGCCCTGAAGGAATCATGCCAACCCAAAATAGCACTAACAGGGCCCGCTGACCACTTTCCCTACCGGCTGCAAAAGCGGAACTGCTAGCGGACCAATTCTCCGAGCAGTACCAGCCACGAGCAAGCCAACAATCGGACGACTACCAACATAAAATAACGGAAGAAATTACGAAGGACCCACTGCCATACCTAAACTAACAACGCTGGGGGAAATCAGGTGCTGTATCCAAAAACTAGAGAACAGGAAATCACAAGGTGCCGATGGGATTTCAAATCCCCACTTGAAGCACCTACTGAAAAAGGGAATGGTTCTCTTAACAAGAATCATTAACTCCTGTATGCAGCGATGCTACTTTCCTGCCGTATGGAAAACGGCGGAAATAATTGCTATCCGAAAACACGGAAAAAATTTAACCAGTGCAGCTAATTACCAACCAATTAGCATTCTTAGCTCTACATTCAGAATCATGGAGCGTATCGTTTTAAGGCGCCTCCAAGAGGAAGTAACTAGAGAGTAGACTACCTGTACGGAACAATACGGTTTCCAACCAAGGGTGTCAGCCAACTACTCCGGCTATCCGAAGACATCAGCCATGGACTGAATACCTGCAGTTCCACTGCAGCAGTTTTTATAGATGTCGAAAAGGCCTATGACCGAGTTTGGCACGCAAAACTACTAAAGAAACTACGACAACAAACAAACATTCCGGACTTTTGTGTTAAATTCATCGGTAGCTACATGACAAATAGAAGATTCTTCGTGACGGTTGACAGCTACAAATCCTCAATTCATCCAATATGAGCTGGAATCCCACAAGGATGCGTCATTTTTCCACTCCTATTTGATATTTATTTCAACGATTTCCCAACAGCACCCAACGTGAAGTTGGTTCAATTTGCTGATGATACAGAAATCCACACAACCGGAAGAGTCAATTCGGCTAATATCAAGAGACTCCAGCGAACTATAAAAATGGTAGAAAAATGGTGCCAGGTCAACAAAATTAGTATCAACCCAGAGAAGAGTGCTGTAGTATATTTTATAAAAAAGGGACTACTTCTCGAAAACCATCCACAAATGTCAGGTCGCCAAATTCCCTGGCGTGTTGATCATCGCTGACCTTTCGCCAACACATGAAGGAGAAAAAAAAGGTGTAGCCATACTTCTCAATATATATCCCATACTAAAAAGCAGAAACCTAACCATGGAAATGAAACTAAGAATCTACCGTTCAGTCATATTACCAGCACTACTGTATGGATGCCAAGTATGGGGCACCACATCAAAAACAAACATAGGAATCATACAACTGGTTCAGAACAGATGTTTAAAAACAATACTCAACCTACCAAGATATGCCCCAACAGAAGAACCATGCGGTAACGTCTACAAGAAAAATTGTCGACGAAATCAGAAGAGTAACAGAAGACTTTTACAACAGAATTGATGAACACAGACAAAAACAAAACAGACTCAACAACCTAGGAAGACTACAACAAAAGCCATGGCACAGATATATACCGTGAAGCATTCTAACCTAACAATCTAATAGTGCAGAAGAACCCAGTTGGGATTTTAAATAAGGTTAAGAGACTACAGCCATTTTCCCCCAAATGTGATATTAAAAGAGTGCCCCCAAACAAAACCTAACCTGACACAGTAAATTAGACTGCCGGTGGTCAGTGCTCGTGTTCGCTCCCGTTGTGCTTCGGCGATCCAGTGTGCGGCGCTTAAGTGCTCTGAGCCACATTGGCGAGTAACAAGTAATTTAAATTTATGATTAATAAATAAATCGCTTCTGAATACATGTTCATTAATTCTACGCAATCAATAAACATGTGACAAGAGTTACAAAATTAGTGATTTCAGAATTTCTGAGAAATTCTTTACAGTTGATTTCTTTGTGAAAGACTATTGCACGTATCACCTACATTTCCAAAACATATTAAAATTTCATGGCAATACCATATATATATATATATAAACTGAAGAACATAAATTTACATTGTTTACCGTGAGAGCATATAGTAATGCTATCTCTCTTTCGAGCTGTGTATGCTTTATTATTTTTCCCTTCTCGTTGATTGTGATGCTCACAGCTATCCACCAGGCCGATAACTGTCAAAAATTTACGGTTGATGGTGAGCTCCTAGTGATTGCAGTGCTGTTATTTTTGACCTTGTACGGTAGACAAACATTTCAGTAGTGGGATCTCATCGCTACAGATACAAATATTCAAATTATTTCATATAAACAAAAAACATGTAACAAGCAACCAATCTGGTTAGCCTTAGGCCAATCGAAAGAGCATTACATAACCATATTGCATTTCAAATTTGGCTAAGATTTTCCGTTTGGTTTTGAATTATGATTGTATCTTGCAGATTAGTCTTCTGTTACGTATAGAATGTAATCAAACTAAAAAATATATGATAATTTCCTTTCTAAAACCATGTTTAAGGAATGTATTGTATTTATCTATCACTATCAAAATTATAGCACTAAGTTAAGGATGGAATCTACATAATAATCAACTTAAGTCAAGTTAACCTACCAGTAGTTTAATAAATGTTTACTGCACAGCACAAGTTGCATCGCTGTAAGTACTTTGCTTTTGTTTGTGGTCATTTTATTCTTCATACTTCTATTAAGAATTATGAGGATATTACGAGTTTTTTAAAGTACAAATTACAGATACAAAGTAATCTACCTATGACCTTAAGACATATTTTACAGCTCAACTTATGCAGAAAAGTTATGAAAAATCCCAAAACTGAGTGCCTATGTACGATAGATCATGTGGAATAGAGCATTAATAACGGAGATGTTGACGTACACTAAAACAAAAAGTACAAAAGAAGATACAGAATCTTAATGATCTATCACCTATTTACGAAAAGAATGCAATTTTTTGAAACCAACTCCATGCGACCACAAAAAATTGAAATTATGAAAAAAAAACTACTATACAAATTGGTGTTCAATCTCGCATGTAATTAATCATGCTACTTAACTTTAAATGGATACAAATTTATCTTTATATTGAAGCTTCAAGTGTTATGGTGAGATAATACTTATGTATCAGCTTAAGTCAGAATTTGCTTAAATTAGACTTTACATTTGCCGTATAAAAACATCGAATGCTCTCTATACAAGATATCAATTAAGCAATATACCTTCAGACTAATTTAAAATTGTTTCGTGGGCTTTGTTTTAAGTTATAGTTAGCTAGATATGAAGTATTTACACTAGTTCGTTGCATTAACTGATAGATACAAAAAAAGGAGAGACTCATTTACAACTGAAAATTAGTACGTGTTGCGGTTAGTATTGTTTAATTACACTATTGGATGCATTAATGTGGTTACGAGTTGTGACTGAATGATCAAAGAGTAACTCAAAAGCAGCGATATGACAGGTCAATCTTTGCAAGTGTCTCTTCAAGTGATGTAGAAATATCTCAACCATTTGCTACAGCAGCGCAGAAAAGTGGAAGAAAGTAATAGAGCCAGAGACGGAATCTGCCTGGGGAAGGCCATCCAATCTCTGCTGAAAACAGGATAACACCAGAGATACAGGCGGCGTGGAAACAAGGTGGGGACTGTGGGTGGGGGGCAGAGAAGAGACGGCAGCGGAGACAAGTGATTGGTTGTGGAGGCCGGAGCCGTCGCGACAAGTGTCTGGGTGTGGTCGAGGCAGTCTGTTCCGGTTAGTGCGTGCTGCCCTATCTGCTCCGGTTAACCCGGCGCCAGGCAGGGCGCTTTAGGGCTGTCCTAAATTGGCCACAGATAACATCCTTGCATCTAGGTCACTTTGTTCGTCACTATTAGGGTCTCTTAAACCGCCAGGGTAACTAAGATGTCTTGCCCTTGCGAAAAACAGTGTTTATTTAAAGTAAAGTTAAAAAGGCTCAGGTTAGTTGCTGCATCCATCGGTCCATCACGAGTTAATTTACAAAGTAGGTCGCCAATAATTCGGCTAGTTTTTTAATCTACTCTAGTTAACTTACCATTTTTAAAATTAATTAATTAATTATTATGGAGTGTTTATGTTTAGCTGGCAATGTTTTTACTCACCTATTTTCACATTATACGAATTTACGGTGAAAATTCTTTAAATTTTTTAGGTAACTTGTCCGGAATGTCTATTTACAGTGTAAAATATAGATTTCTACAAGTTTCTGTCTATCTGTATGGCCCGGTTTATCTCGAGAACCTCTGGACAAAATTTTATGTAGTTTTTTCTTTTGCACAGTGCAGTTCTCGAGGAAGGTTTCTGCATACTAAATATTGACCTTTTATCTAGAGGAGCTGAGCAATAGGAATTTTAGTGATTTAAGTATGAGGAAGTGCTTTCTCTACATGCGCTGCGTAAAATGTTAATTAAACGACAATACAATTAGCGGAAGAATATTAGAGTATAAAAAGATCTACAAAAATTTCTACAATAGTTGATACCTATATGCAAGAGAAGACTTGGAAGGAGCTTTTAAAGTGATTTAAATTATCGGTGAAGAATAAAAGTGAAAAAAAGAATATTTTTTAAGTAATACTCTCAAATACAATATCTTTTTAAAAACCGTCAGTCTATTTCTCCCTTCTTTGTTTCGTGATTACTAGTTAAATTTATACATGCACGGATAATATTTTTAAGCAATATACATACATATATATATGTTATTTCGTGATCTCCTTTGTTAAACAAAATATAAAGTGATCCTATACGGCATGTAAATTGCGACCAGACTATACTATAATTCTGTTGACTGGCGCATAAGATGGATGAACAAGAGAGAGGCGAATGTGCAGTGTGTCAGCCGGTTCGCGTGGGTAACACAAGTGAAGAGAAGTCAAATATGAATCTTTTTTTCATTTTATTTCCGTTCAGGTGTTTTTATATCTGAAAAATTGCTATTTCATTTCTGTACGTTCTCTTCAGAAGCAATATATAGATGAGTTTGTATCGATGAGCTAAGCGTTGTCTTCAACTCAGAGGCTGGTTGGACTCTCTCAAAGGAGATATACCACTAAGTATGGTATCAGAGATAGAACGGACAGTTTCTTTCCACGTTAACCTAACGTAAGCCGGCAACCCTACCGGGTAACGAAGAACTATAATTTAACTTTGAATCCTAACAACGAATGCGTTCAGGCGTACTTCGCATTACGCAGGAAGCTTTACTCGAAGTTAAGGGCCTTTGAAAATCAAGCAGAGACAGGGATTCAAACTGGACCTCTCGATCTCCAGTCAGATGCCTTACCCACTCAGTCACCAGACCACTCTATGTGTCTATTCGTAGCACGAAATGAAATCACTTAGCACGTGTCTGTCTGTTTGTAAGACCAAGCAAATATCGAGTACCTCTGAATGAAAGTTCATGTGGTTTTCACTGTTATGTAAAGCGTTTATCGAGAAATTTTTATGTGTGTTAAACTTTGAGCTACTACCCTACGTGTGGGAGCAGAGCAATAACAGTGCACTATGAGTGCTCTGCCTAAACCGTTGAAGATATAATAATTCTACTACTTACTTAGCTGTTAACCAAATTAACTATCTGAATTTATTTATTATTTAACGTAGAAAAAATATGTTCCGTACAAGATGTAATGTGCGTCAGTTTCGTCGGCTGGTTCGTGGCCGATGGAGAGAGAAGCGCAAACACTGTGTCAGTCGCTTCTCGTAGATAACGTAAAGCGGGCGGGAAACTACATGTTCGGCACTAGTGTACCCGTAATCGCACGTTGTTGTGACAACACGTCCCTCTGTTATTATGCTCTATGAATAGAGGCAACTGAACCGTGCTTTTCATCGCCATTTCTGTCGAACTGCATTAAAAAAAAATCACTATACCACGCTGCTAGTTTGTCTTTTTCGCTAAAGAGTGGTTTTCATGTACCATAATTTTAATTTCCGTGAATGTAGAAATTTAACCAGTAATCACGAGACGAAGGAGGTAGCAATAGGGTAACGGTTCTTAAAAAGATATTGTGTTTGAGAGTATGTCACAGAATTTGAAGTAAAAATTAACATAAGAACACCACCGTCTTAATGAGGTAACAGTATTTTTGTTGGCATCTGGAATTACAGTTAGTCGTAGCTTATACATAATATACTGTACCCGTGTGAAGCAGTGTTTGATCGCTAGTCTTCAATATTTTTCTCACTTAAATAAACAATTATAGTATAAAATATCTACTGTCTTATTCCTTAAATAGGGTGCCGGCACTCAATACACCTAATTCTTCTTCCAATATCCAGTCTTCCATTTAGGCTCCCAAACTTGTTTCTTCCGATGAAGCTCAACCTAGCTTTTTCGTCATATGAGTCACTAAAAGTGTTATACAGCAGTTTTTACATGCAAAATAATGATGTTTCTTATCTAGAATTATGTCGGGTAAGTGTACATACTGCCACATCATGATGCTACACGCAACAGTTTTTGTCTAAAAATAATTAATTGCTCCAATACCATTCGCCTCCGGCATGTTTCAGTGCAATATAGTTTAACATTTTAAAGGCCCAAGAAAGATTCTTTATAAGTCATATAAGAACCAACCGTCTATAACAAAGTAATGAATCTTGTAATGTTCCTGTAACACTTGTCTCGTGTCTCAAAACAGAAATGCTGAAAGATGTGTGAAATTGTGATTACGATACAATCCCGTCCATAAGGCGATGAAAGAAGGGAAAACTTGGCGAAAGAATCTAACGGAAAAAAAAGACGAGAGGAGGACTAATGGAAGAGTGTTTCAAAATAAGAGAGGGGATTGTGGGTAACATTTAGAGGTATGATATATCCTTTAGTAAAGATTACAGTTGAAGTAAGGGCTGTAGCGGAAGACTTTTTTTTAATATTTCAAGAAGTTATTTGGGAAATTGATGGTATTGACTGTAAAAAAAAAAATAGCAAAATGTTTTAAAAAAGTAATAGCAAAATTGTCCAAATATTTTCTGAAGCAACATAAATTAAAGAACTTTAGGGGGAGTATATATTGACGGAACGCGAAGGATTAACTTATATTGGCTCTGCAGTTGTCCACTATTACAGATAGGTAAATAGATTGAAAATATCCACAAAAAATTTAAAAAGTTTCTACTGGTGATGGGGAAAATTGTATTTCATTCAAGTAACATAACCTTTATGACTCGACTAAGCAACCAAAGGTTACTTAGTAGTGAAAACAATATGTTTGAATGTATGGAGAAAATTAAACATTGCAAATAAAGTAAAGTTCATAATTACGATATTATACATTTTGGTTAACCATGAAATTTTATATCTTATATGGTGAATATATGAAACAAGAGAAGAGCATAAATACACCTTAATTTATATAAGAAGAAAAGTCACGTTTAAGCATCGATGATTCCTGTTTTAACCAGTGATAAGATAAAAAATAGTGCTTTTGGTCTGGAACTTTGAATCTAGATATTGAATGCATAAGAAGAATTAAGTGTTTTATTGAATATCGGTGGATTTAATAATGAACGTTCCCTTGACTGCCAAATGCCTTGGTTTATTTGAAGTAGTCAAACGATCGCTTTTAGCCAACCGATTTATCCCAAGCTATTTGAATCCTGGCACTGCTCTTATTTTCTCAGCCCTTGACCTGGACTTTAACGATAGCAAACCATACTTTATATATGACACAGCTCTACAAAGCTCTGTGGCATCGATAAGATTCCAGATTACTCCATAAGATTTGTGTATTGAATTAATACGTGACAGAGGTTGAATATATAGGAACTACACCCCTAGGTTACCATTGTAATTGATATTTGTTCACGAATATTTCTTTTAAACGTTGGTAACAGCGTGTTCTCTGATCTTGCATTCAGGAGGACATGGATTCGATTCCCAATCCAGTCTTTAATAGTAGTTAACTGCAGTGGCAGTATTAGTTATTTCTTCGAATTTCATCAATATTTTAGGTGTCTTTTTTCCTAAAGTTCTAGATTTTATGTTAGTTCAGAAAATATTTGGACATGGTTGCTAACACTTTTTTAAGACGTTTTGCTAATCTATTACAATCGATACAATCAATAACCCCAATTTCAGTTTTCCATGGTGTCCCCAAGGCAAATGTCGGGATGATGCCCCCAGTCCTATCCTGCCTCTAATCATCTTGACGTCAACGAAACATACATGCAGAAGAAAAAAAAAGATTGTTGTTAAATACTGTATGTTCTACCATAATTTAACTATTTGATTCAATGTCAGATGTTTCTATCCTTTTAGAATTAACGCGGCTGTTATCTATATTAGTCCTCAGCCAAACTTTCTTTATGTATTTTCACTTGGGTCACTAACAGGTCTATAAAATATTCTACATAGTTAACTTTCCTCAGGAACCCAATTAATGGAAATGCACTCTCGGTCGAAAAATGTTGACCGGGAACTTCGTTTCTGCTAAATTTTGTTTCAACAAAATGAACTACTCTACAGCACATCAGTTAAAAAGTTTCACAGATTATCCTGCATATTAATTAAGTTTATAAATAAAGTGCAAACTTTTTGGCCTGAAATTGCAATTAATTACGCAGAAACTCACCAACTCACTAGTTATGTATCAAGTGCTATCATCTCTTTTCGTTCCATATAATTAGTCAAAGAGTTTGTTGACTTGCAAAGGGTGAGCAATATTTTTCGCGGGAACATTTTCGCCTCTGCTCCAAATGATTCTCCATTTGGAGTTTTGGTTCTGATTTTTAAGTGGCACAGTACATCCTATAAACTAACTCATCTGTGGTTGCTGTAACCAGGTTACAAATACTGGTTTTCCTGTACGCACACGGCAGGCGCAAATAAGACTTATGCAACTGTTCGTATAAGTACTGGTCTTCTGGTAACAAAATCGGCAAGCGTAGAGCAGCAGTGCGCTAGTTATTACCTCAGACGGGTCCAGTATCATTAATCTGATGTTGGTACATTTTATGTTTATCACCGAGTTCGGTGAACGAACCCCATTTACATCTTCCGAAATAGCAAACATGGATAAATGCTTGTGTGTGTGGTTGTAGTATTGCTTTTATGGTATAAAAATTCCTTGTCCACAACTGATGTTGCTGATGTCAGGTATTGGAGGATGTCGCCATTCTGTTTATGAACCCAGCAAGCTTTGCGCAAATGTTAATGATTATTTTGTTTATTAATATAGATACAGTTGAAATTGAATAAAATATCTCTAAACTATTATTACAACAGATCCAACTCAGTTGGTTTGATTTGCAATAAAGCCTCGTGATGTCCAATATGATTATGACAACTGCTGGAAGCAGAGAGAGACAAAATCTACAGGATTAATGTCATGTAGTTTCAGACCTACGCTACGGAGGATGCAGTAATTGCAAAGACATGAAACATTTTAAATAAAAAGCATCTTAACTTCAGTAGATGTATCCATTTTACGAATAAAAATATTCAAAAACATAGTCCCTGCATTTATTGTTATGTACCCGATGACATTGTAATCGACATTATACCAATGAACTGATACTATATATTCCTAGTCAGCAGTTGAGAGCCGTGAGTATGCTACCAGTACTTTATTTTCTGCAAGTCAGGAGATGGAGGTTGGAAAGTGTCGAAACGAAGCATACTTCCTTCAGTAAATATAAGTGGACATCAATACAGGTCATATAATTACTGAAGTAACAGTTTTTTTGCGAGGAAATATTTTGGTCTTTTTTTTACATATTACGATATTATTTCCTACTAGAGTAGTTTGAAGTTGACACGATAAATTTGAAATGTGAACTATCTTTTATAACTATTATGCAGAAACTCGCAGGTTTCGTCGTTCTGATCGAACATTTATGTAATGAATCTATGTGGATAAAAAACTTTATAATTTGTCGTTTGTAGCACTAAACAACAACAAAATAGGAGTGATGCTAATAAAATGGAAATAGATAGCAGAAGATTACTATTACTACACAGATAGTGCGTAAGGATCAAAAGGACAATTAGTGCAATATAAAGGTTTTTACATTTAGTATTCAACCAATTTTTGCGGCACAATAATTTTGGGTTAGTAACTTTCTCTGAATGAAAAGAGATACAATTAAACTTTAATAGTTGCCATTTTACATCTGTAGTAACTTACACTAATATTTTTGAAAATTTTATTTTAATATGAAGAGCAATTACTGTAACCAATCTAGAAAAAAAAATCCGTTGATTTATAAGGAAACACATTCTTGAACTCCAGGAATATGATCCCAAGAGAGAGAGTTTTTAGAGTATAAAGTACTTTTTAATTGTTTCCTTTGGCCTTTATGTTGTATACTTCCAAGACTCTCCATGATCCATAAATTCATATTTTTCTGTAATATATTCAAATTTGTCTTGATTAACACAAGAATTCTGAGTTATTTGCTCTTATCACTCAGTTCCTCCAGTATACCAGTATGCAAAATTATACTTTCTTTTACTTATTATCTACAAGCACCAGTTTGCATTTATTATGGACTATCGTATGCGTTATATTATTAACTTCTTGTTGGGATTTATTATTCTTTCTCACAAAATCTGACCATTTTTTGACGTAAGTTAAATAGATTTAGTACACAGATATAACGAGTGAAGAGAATTAATGACTCAAGAAGCACTTTTTACTTATCACCAGAAAACAAAATGCTGCCAATTTATTTAATGCGTGCATGGTGAATGTTTGATATAATTATGAAATATTGGCAGTCAACTCTTGCTTTTCACGGTACAGTTTGGTATTTGCAAGGTATTACTATCTATAATTCTCTAACCATCATCTTCTTAAGTTAATAGTACTCTCAGCCAAATTTGACTTACAAATTATGTGATATGTTCTCAAATTTAATATCGTTTAAACAACCGTTGACTTCTTGTTTCTCGCATGACCGCTGGTGTGTTATGTGCTTATATGTAAATTAAAAATTATGGTTACGAAAAACCACACCTTTACAAACAAATTTACACTTTTATAAAGAGTTCTATATAAAGCTTATGAATAAAAAGTTAATAAATAAAAAAATATGTTGTAATTATAAAATCAATTATACCTCCCGTCACACCCAAATGAATTAAGATGAGAACAAAATTTAATGATAATTTAATTTTTAAAATTGTAATGAACAGAAGTAGCGCTGAAAAGCGCATTCGAAAACCTCTTTTTAGAGTCACAGTTCGACGTGTTGAAACATCAAAATGCCATTAACTACGGGCGAACACATGGTCCCTCCCCGCTTAACGTACTCAACAGGAAATGACAGGCGCTCTGCGCATGTGCGTTTGTCTCGGTCGGCCACCTCGTAAACTAGCGCACAAAATATTTAATATCCCCCAGGGTACAAAAGCAAATGCCATGCTGTGCATGACAAATTTTATCTGCTTTGAACAATGGAGATAGCTAAAAAGTTAATTTCGATAACGATTATTAATTAATGGAAAAATTACACTAATTTCCACATACATTCTTTACCGCTACTTTAAATCGTAAACATGCTTATTATGAATTATCTGCTATGGATAGATATACTCTACCACGGAGATTTTTTAAATACCTTTTTATTTTATATAATTCTTTTACTCCTTGAATTACCATATTTCTAATGTTTTACACAGCGTGCTCTAAGAAAACTCTCCGGTGCCAAATGTTTCTCCGGCTTGATCTGTTAAAGTCGTTATTGCTCATCTCCCAAAGATAATATGTCCATGCTCAATATACAAAAATTCGTTCAGCGTTTTCGATATTAGTTCGGCCGTACAGACAGATACGCGTCAGGGGTTTTATTTTATATATAAAATTGTTTATGAAGATTATTTAATTAATGTAAATGAAATAAATTCTAATGCAAAAATAATTAAATCTCATTTCAACTAATTATTTACAGGTAAATAAAGCGAAATAAAAGAGCAATTTAACTAAAAATATTGCTAGTCAGTGGACTGCTGAAATGCACGTTCGAAAAATCTCTGTTTAGAGAGATATGTCACAGGAGACGTTGCGCTTCAAAACGCTATTTGATTATGGACGAGTGAGCTGACTTCTCTCCGCTGTACTAATTCCACTCAGACCGCCTGACGCACTGTCAATGAGCGTCTATCTCGCTGGTCCAACCCTTGCGCTATCTTATAACTATGTTACATAAAATACTGACACAAATTTCATGCTGCAAAGGACTTTTTAATTTGAACTAAGCAATGGAGGTGGCGTATTTAACAGAAAACTACTTTTCAGGTTGGCCTTCATCACTAATTTAAATCGATCACAAAGATGTTTATTCCAAGTTTTCTGTTACATGTAACTGTATGACATCGTGAATTTTATGCTTTAAAATTCTATTCTTATTTCATAGTCTTATCTTTAACATCTTGAGCATGGCAGCATCAACAGCAACGGTATTTCTACAATTGTAAAATGAAACACAGCCAACCTATTGCAACAGGTTGGCTGTGTTTCATTTTACAATTATCTTTAACAGTTTAGGCAGCATATATTAAGACAAATGTTTCTCATTAATGTTTCTCTAAAATCGTTTTTGCTCAACTCCCATAGACAATACTATATATACACAGACGGAAAAAAAAATCCCAACACCAAGAAAAAATTATTGTAATGAAATTTGGACAATGCATTTGTCAAGTTAACATGTTTAATTGATTAAATTTTCAAGATCACAGGTTAATTTAAGCTCAAGAAAATGCATTTCAAATGTGAAATACTGTTAAATTAATAGCCGGTGTAACCTCCAGAATTTTGAATGCAAGCCTGCAAACGTGAATGCATTGTGTCATACAGGTTTCGAATGTCACTTTGTGGTATGGAGTTCCATGCTTGTTGTACTTGTGCTGTCAATACTGGGACGGTCAGTGCTGGCTGTGGATGATGCTGGAGTTGTCGTCCAATGATATCCCATACGTGTTCAATTGGAGACAGATCTGGTGATCTCGCAGGCCAAGGTAACATGTCGACACTCTGTAGAGCACGTTGCGAGACAACAGCGGTATGAGGGCGAGCGTTATCCTGTTGAAAAACTCCCCCTTGAATGCTGTTCATGAATGGCAGCACTACAGGTTGAATTACCAGACTGACGTACAAATTTGCAGTCAGTGTGTTTGGTATAACCACAAGAGTGCTCCTGCTGTCATAGGAAATTGCTCCCCAGACCATGACTCCAGGTGTAGGTCCAGTGTGTCTAGGCCGCAGACAGTTTGGTTGCAGGCGTTCCCCTGGCCTCCTTCTGACCAACACTCGGCCATCACTGGCACCAAGGCAGAACCTGCTTTCATCAGAAAACACAACAGATCTCCACTCCGTCCTCCAATGAGCTCTGGCTTGACACCACTGGAGTCGCAAACGGCGATGGCTTGTAGTCAGTGGAATGCACGCTACAGGGCGCCTGGCTCGGAGCTGTCCTTGAAGTAACCGATTTCTAACAGTTCGTTGTGTCACTGTGGTACCAACTGCAGCTCGAATTTCTGCCGCAGACGCATTACGATGCGCCACAGCTGTACGCCGAATACGGCGGTCTTCCCTCTCAGTAGTGCCACGTGGCCTCCCGGAACCCGGTCTTCTTGAGGCAGTACCATCCCTTGACCACTGCACCCAACAATCATGCACAGTGGATACATTCCGGCCAAGTCTTTCTGCAATATCGCGAAAAGAAAATCCACCTTCTCGTAGCCCTATTACACGACCTCGTTCAAACTCGGTGAGCTGTTGATAATGGCTTCTTCGTCTTCTTAAAGGCATTCTTGGCTAACATCAACTCACTATGTCAAATCTCAGCGGTAAATAACGTTCACAAACTTTACAGCGCGTATTTAAAGCAAACCTGATTTGCAAGCTCTGAGTAGCGCTACTAGCGCCACACTTATGCGCGAAGCGTGAAATTTGAATCGATGTCATCTTTCAGATGTATAAACACGCCTACCAAATTTCGTTTATCTAACACAAGTCTTTCTTGGTGTTGGGATTTTTTTTTCCGTCTGTGTATATGAATTTACCTAGACAACTGCCTTACGTAAGAGCAAAAACCACATGGAATTTCGTCCACAGGTTTTAGAGATTAACCCGGTCATAAGACTAGTAATACAGTTTGCCAATATTAGTTTTGTCGATGTTGGAATGAAATAAATTTATGTTTTGAAATAAGAATAGGAGAAGCTGGACTATGCGACCGGTGTTCACTTTACAGGTGCTTCTTTTTTTTCGTTCATTAATTGTTGTAAGGCCTTTAATAAATATGGAGTATTAGGAAGCATTCCGGAATTCGCCTGGAGTCATTTGTGGAAATCACTGAAAACCTAAATCTGGATGCCCGTACGGGGATTGGAACCGGCGTATTCCCGAATGCGAAGCCAGAGCGTTAACCGCTCACCCAACACGCTCGGTAAGAGTCTTATCTATAAAACGAAAACCAGATATATTTGTACCAGAAAAACTAAAAAACTACTGCCCAGATTTCGATGTGGTTTTCACCGTTTTAATATTAGAATCTCAATTGAATTGTTTCGTATGTCTTATGCTCCAATGTAACATAACGCCGGAGCAGTAAATGAAAATCTGAAAGTACAGCCTGTGAAAATAATAATAATAATTAAATACGATCCATACGTCATACATCGTAAAAAATAATAGCCATATTATCGCATGTAACTTTTACTTTCTTCAATTTTGGTTTTTAGTCTTTAAACCCAATACATGGCTATATCGAATGCGAAGAGGAAACTACGTAAAGTAGAAAATATTAGTTTTTATAATATAATGAAAAAACCATTTGATATCTTCTTTGTTTCTTGAAGTTACTATCTGAGACAGCACTGCCACTCTCTCTGATGTTTGGAAGTGAATTAAAATATCTGTTAATAGTAAGTAATGCATATTTGGTGGCTTTGAACTGTTTAAAACCTTTAGAGTAGAACCTTCTGTGAAATTTGTTGGTTTTTGAAACTACGGTGTAAGGCCGCACAGCTACAATCTCTGATGTTTGGAAGTGAATTAAAATCGCTGTTAATAGTAAATAATGAATATCTGGTGGCTTTGAACGTGAAATTGAACTGTTAGTGTTGCCATAGTGTTTTTTTTTGTAATTTATTGATGAGCGATTCTGTTTTTACCACATTTCCTGAAAAAAATATTGTTTCTATTGCTGCATGAATCGCTGTGGTTATTATGATGAAACTTAGTACACGTGTTCCTGATATCATGGCTAAAAATACAGAAAGAATAAATCAACTCCAACCCCATCTATTTGCTGCTACACCGGGGGTTAGCCGTTTAAATATGTATAAAAAAATGGAGCGACTGACATGAAATTTAATTCACAAGTGCAAAAAACTGACCTCTTTTATGAGCTTCAATATTTACTGTGTGTGCAAATCAACCTATATCATACCGGACAACGCCGGGAACTCTGCTAGTATTAACCTAAAATGACAAAGGGGAATGATATTAAGAAGGAAACGTTGAGCAGTTAATTCTGAAAAATGAAAATCTCTTTCATGCAGTAGAACAGGCGATTCTGTCAATTTCATCCAAATCCTCCAGTATGCTCATGAGATAAAAACTACTCATCTACAATATTTCGCATATATATTTTCAGCTGCTTTGATAGACAGTATTCTGATAACCCAGACCAAACACAAATCAGTACTTACCGAGTACGAGTTAAATAACACCTAACCTTGAGAAAACAGTGGATTGAATGTTCCTTGACTCGCTGCAAATTAGTATCAAGTTATCTACTATCTCTTGGATGTCCGAACTGGACATTTTGTGTAGTAGAATGATCTATTACTAACAAATTCAACAATTATTCGTAACATAATAAAAAAATTTGTAGTTTAAACAATTTGTAATGATAGGTTTAGTTTCGCGTGTTACTTTCAATATAAACAAATGTGTTGTTTGTAGCGGGAACGGAGAAGTAGCTGTTGCCGTTCCTTCCTTAAACCGGAAACGGTGGTCATCGTAGAAAAGGCGCTGCCTTGTTACTGTGTGTTGCGTCCACATTCAGTTTTCTAGCAGCGGGAGATTTTCCCTGGAGTCGATGAGCTCTCTCGGAAGAAACGCCAGCTATTTTTAAAACGTGGGATGGAATAACTTTGAGGGATGAGAAGACAACGATTTATCGGCGAAATATTGTGTAATTATAAGTGTAATTATAACACTCCTTTAATTCGTCTAGTGACCCGAGAACAATTTTTATATTCTCAACACCGAGAAAAACTGCGTTCTTATGTAACGATTTATGAATTGCTTGTTTCGTGACATGAGGTTACAGAACGGAAGGTGTGACAGCGAAGATTGTAAGAGTTCAGACATCACTGGAAAGAATTCATACAAAGAAAACGAGCTACGAAATTATTGTAATCGTAAATTAAATGGAGAGAAACTCGTATGTGTAGCTGAGGGCACTGAGGTGCCGCCCACTGGATAGGGCAGCTGCAACGGGACCTGGCGCGAGTCCAGGCTTTCGCGTACCTGCCGGTCTGATTTTGGTTTATAGGTGGTTTCCCGCGATGAGTTAGACGAAAGCTGAGACGTTCCACAATCTATGTCTCATAAACTGAACATTTCACAAACAAAAAATACATTTATCACACAGAACATGAAAAGTTACACGTTTCCCAGACAGATGCCAACACAAAACATTCCTGCAATATTTTAGCTACGCCGGACCTAAAGTCTCTGTTTGACTTCGGGTAGGAACTCTGCTGCTCCCGCACTCTCTCATGATTCACACTGGCCACCTGTAGTGACCAGTGTCCAAATGCTTCTTGGTGGCCGAATCGGGAAAAAAATGAAAGCACCTAGCCACTGTTGCAGCCAATGATTGTGTGCCAAACTGATATAAGAAGAGAGCTGCCCGTGGATTTGCGAAGCTGGTGATAGACTTTCGCAAGAGGTCACTGGATCTTGTACTTGAACTGGGCTATGGTGAGTAGGACAGTGCGTAGCATTCAGCTCCACAGTGTTAAGCGTTATTGTGCGATAGAACAGTGGCTCGAAGGTCACACAGTCAGCGGAGCAGTCTGCTGTTAACAAACATTGTGGTAAACTAAGCACAAACTTCATTCCATGTGCAGATCGATTCACGTGATGTAACCCGTCAGGTCCTGATTGGGAATATGCGTGATAGGTATGTTCTCATTTTCTCTGGACCCATAATTATTTTAAATTTGAGCTAGCGGAGTAGTAATTTTTATTTGTGAGATGGGAAGATTGTGATATTTACAGCATGTCTGATGCTCGGACACGTTTCATGTTAGTCATGTCAGTTAGTTATGATGAGAAAGTAAAAATTAGCATCATACGTGGCTTTGTTTGATAAGACTTCAATTCATCTATTAATGCTGAGATTTCCTTGGCTAGATAATAATTTTTGTTGGTGTTTTACTTGTATTCCTTGTGTGCATGATATGCACCATGTATGTGAATAATATAATTTCCATCATAGTTTTTTATATGAATAAATGTTGAATTGTGAAACTTACAATATAAGTGAATGAAAATATACAACGCATCCAATCCATATCTCCCAGTATAATATCATTTTATCTTTCATTTCGACAATGATAAAGATTATCTTCTCTACAGCTAGCAGATTTTGTAGGACTGTTCTGAGCGTGGTGGCTAATGTAAAACATGAAAATAAAATGGAATTTTATTTCTTTAATTGCCACAATGTTTTCAATAAGGCGACTCTTGACGCAAGTTGAACTAGGAATGGCAGACGAAAGTTCCCTGACCTGGCGACTCGTCTTAATGCTAATAAGGGTAATGATTTTATAAATTCGCTATAATTCTATCTGTTAATTTCTGAAACAGGTAAGAGAAGATTTCATAAACTTGTGATTTATAACTTCTTAGACAAAGATGGAAGCGGAAACCGAAAAAAAACCTTGGTATATAGCTGCTGATGGAATCAGTGGCTGTTCTTTAGGGAAAAATTTCTTTATGCTACTTTGAAAGAACATGACTTATCAGGTGAGCTACATCATTTCTCCTTTTTTTTCTATATTCAAATGCTATTTCCTGAAATTTCTATAGAGAGGTCCTTGCAGCTTCGTCTACCATTATCTTAAATTTTTTTTTTTTTTGTTAATTTTTGTGAATTTTCATAAAGAAGAATCTATGATTTTACAACAAAATGTGCCGAGATGTTGCAATACAGCAATAATATTGGATATCCAAGAATAAATCCTTATCGGTCTGGGACCCTGAGATATTCCATTTGATAGAACTAATAGAATTTTTTTTTAATTGTGTGTGGTGTATATTTACGCCGAAAAATATTGATTTCACTCTCTCAAAAATATTCTCCGATTTTTCTGACCAGCATCAAAAATGAATTTAGCTGCGTTTCTGCAATATCCAACATGGTTTAAACAGTTTAGTTTTCAGTTTCTAAAGATAAATTACTTGCGCAAACTACAAACGAATGAATAACCCTTATGAACGCCTATTGAGTAATAATTAGTCCACAATATTCTATGTTAGCTGAAATAAACGATTTAATGTACGTATTAAATTCTCTTACACCACAGTGTTTTATAACAAAGGCATGGGATTAGCAGTGATATACACTAGTATTTTAAATACGAAGGTAACTCTGTCTCTCTAATTGTTACATTCTTATGGCTAAACAACAAAACCGATCCTGATTAAATTTATCAAAGAAATAGTAGGCCTATGTGCCACTGGGAAGGACACTGAATACTTTTTTTCTGGGTAAATAATATATTTGTTATAAAATATTGAAACTAACAGAATGGTCACGGACAGATGGATAGCGTCTCTTTAATGTTATATCTGTCACTCAGGCTTTGTTTCTTTCGCAGTCAGTTTGTGTATGATTTGTTCATAAATTTAATGTACAGACACAACTTATTATATGGTATAGATGTGAATTTACGTTTGCACTAGGCTATTATTTTGTGTTTATATGTAGCTGGCTCACCGGTTTGTTAAAACATCTAGAGCTGCTACAGTCTGATTGAAAAATCTAGACTTACAACTTTAATCTTTTATTTCAAGTACGTTGTTGATTGTTTTTGAATGACACATTGTGTGAATTCTATAGTAGTGTACTGCAATAAGCTAAATAATTAAATAAACAGGTTTCCAACCCCCAATGGCTATAGGCTATATCTTAGCAAAGGATAGAAAAACCAAAAACGTTGCACACAAAACGTTATTGACACAAGATGTCCTCAGAAAGTGGCATTATTTTAAACCAAAAAGAAAAATCTGCCAGAGGAACTGTGGTAAGTTGTCTCAGACAGTTAACTCCCCCCACCCCCTTCACCCCCACCACCACCTTAGTTTAGAGCTACTTTTAAACATGTTGCAAAACGATTTTCTTCATGAGACAGGTTCAGTGGTTGTAGAATGGTACGATCCCGGCTTCCCCGGCATATTATCTCGACTCCGCACTTTTTGGGACACCTTTACTTAAATCTCTCAAATCCGATTCCTATGATAAAATTCTAGGTCGGCGCTTACGAAGTCATGGGTAACAGATAGTTATACAGTTACAGGAGTTGGTTAAATTCATCTCTGCCCACCTGATCGTCGACGTTATTTTATATAGACTGGTCGAAAGTGGGTCTTATCCCCTTAGCTTTCATCGCCGCACGCTGAAGGCAGATTAGTCGGATCCATTTATTCCATCGGTCCGCCTGTCGGAGTCTGGCCAGGCCTGTGTGACGTGCCAGGCTTGTCCGGTCTATAAATAGGCGCCTCCAGCGGCGTAAACCAGCGCCCGACGCACCGCACCGCACCGCGCAGACCCCGCCTTTGTGCGGTTTCTTACGTTCACTTCTTTACGGCCAGTGGGGCCGCCGCTGAGCCGTGATGCGTCTTGGCATTTATTCTCTGTGCCTCGGCAAACAAGCGGACCGCGGGGAGCGGCGCGCAAGCTTGGACTCGGTACAGAGTGTGGAGGGACTACGTCGTAAACGTCACTCACACGCGCGCACTGCTAGCTCTGAGCAACACATTGTTTCGACTCGCAACCCTCCAAACAAACGGAATCTCTACACAAATTTTATTTTCATTTTATTACCGTTATTTTAGAAAGTACCATAGCTCTGGCGGTTTATTAAATTAAATTGTAATGGAGCGCATGCTCCGGTGGTAATTTCCCTAAACACCCATCTTCTCCTTTTCTGCATCCACCCACATTTACCCTTCACAAAATTTAACTTTAATTTCTTTAAACGTTTTTGGCAAAATATTCATTATTTCTCTTGGTTACTTATTCCAATCCCTGACACTATTACCTAAAAAAGAGAATCTTCCTACATCCTTGTGCCTGAAATAGAGTGCCAGTTTCTGGTCATGGTCATCTTTTCCCATCCATGCATTACTTTCAATTCTTACACCAATATCTTTCCATGCCTCATCGCCAATATACGCCTTGTACCCATTCCAGCTCTTTTATCATATCTTTTACTGATTGCGTTCTGCGATAATTTCCAGAAACAAATCTAGTACCCCTTCTTTGCACCATTTCCAACTCCTGTATTTGATACTCTACATGTGGGTCCCATGCTACACTACCATATTCAAGTAATGGCCTGACCTAAGTTTTATAACCCAATTCCTTTACTTCTCTCTTACATCCCCTCATCAACCTCTCCAACAAATGCAGAATTTTGAAACCTTTTCCTACTATCTGTCCACTGTGATCTGCCCAGTTAAGCTTGTCATCAAATGTAATGCCAAGATATTTACATTTCAAGTCTTCAGCAAGCAATTCTTTCCCCACCTTATAATCATAATAAACCTTCAGTTTTTTATTTGTGTATCTAAAAAGCTGACTCTTCTTTGCATTTATCTTCATCCCATGTTTACAAACCCAACTAGACATCCTGTCCAGATCATCCTCAAATTGTTTACAATCCTTGATCCTTTTATATCGCATTATGTCATCTGCAAACAATCTAATTTCTGATAGTAAACAATCAACACAATTATTCATTAGAATAATAAATAGCAAAGGTCCAAATACGCTACCCTGTGACACTCCCATTTTTACTTCCACTTCTTTTGATACCGCATTTTCTACTATAACTTTCTGTTTTCTACCATTAAAAAATTCTTCTATCCAGCAAATCACTTTCTGATCCACTCCAATAGTTTTTACCTTATTTACTACCATTTTATGGCTCACTCTGTCAAAAGCCTTTAAAATATCTAGTGCTATACTATCAATTTGGTCTCCCATGTCCATTTCAACTGAAATATCTTGCATATATCCCACCAACTTAGATAGGCATGAATATCCTTGCTTAAAGCCATGTTGCCTACTTGAAAACCACTTACGCTCCTTATATTTATTTGTGATGTGGTTGCATATCAATCTCTCCATTAATTTACCTACCACTGACGTCAAGCTAATTGGACTATAATTTTCGGCTCTATTTCTCACCCCTCCTTTATGTACCGGCACTACTATCGCACTTTTCCAAGTAAAGTATTTCAATATTGCACTGAAATTTGTTTCCAATTGTAGGTCAACCAATTAAGTACTTAATGAAAACGTTTCACCTATATTTCACACAACCCTGGGTCTCTTGTTTGTTCACCTTCATTCAGTAAGCGATGGGTACGTCTGACAAAAAATAGAAGTTGTTAGGATAGAGTAATGTAAATAGAACTTTTTGAAGTAACCCATCAGCTTTTCATCTAAAGATGGGTCGAATAGCAGCCAGTGGGCTTCTCTTAGCGTGCTGTCGACGGTTCGAGTCCGGCTTTAGGTTTAAGTTAAGTATTGTATTCCTCTCAAGTTGTCCTATATGTTGAATGTGAATGAATTATTCATACAACGGTTAAAACGTGAAGTGAAATACTTTAGAGCTGACTGTTTGAGTTAGTCAGCTAAATGCTATCTAAATATACATTTTTGACTTGAGGTTAACATTATATCGTAGAGGATAAAGTAACAAGATTTTATCACTGTTAAAAAAGATGCATTAGAAAAAAATGTTATTAAAAGAAATTTTAAAGACTCAACTAAAATTGGCGAAGAACAATCGCAGATGAACTGATGAATTTCATTACAATAAGGCGAGGATTGTCAATAACACCTTTTATCCGTCAAAGCCTACGAGCCCATCCGCTAATCTCATAGAATTATGCTATTATATAAATTTTCTCCGATTCGGCTACCAAAGACCACGTAGTCATAAGCTGGTAAGCTATCCAGAAAGAAAATACCGATCTCTAAGTGTGTTGCGAAACATTAACATCCGAATTTTCGACAGTAAGAGACATACCACATAAAACAATTAATTCATTTTCGGATACCGATATCCATTTTATGGTTCAGTTGTCTCTGAATTTATCAGGAACTCGTGACCTATACGATGGAAATTTTTTTTTTTTAGTTTCATTTTATATTAATTTAACCATAAAATTTAAAAATACCTGTTTATTATAATAATCACATTTGTTTTCCACATAAAAACATTATCTGGCATCACTCAGGCAGTGCCATCACGAAAGTACTATGAATTTACAATTAATTCCAACATTCAAACATATTTTACTATCAAGTAATTGTGGTTTCATTTGCATACAGTAGCCAATGAGTTTTTCAACTTATTGGAGGTCCGTTCGTGTATATGCGATTGTTGCAGATCTTAATTTACTATATTTTTGTTGAAATTTTGTTAGGTTGCAATGTTGTTACTCTTTTGTCGCTGTTGAAACAGTTGACAATGTGGACATCAGAGCAGGCGACTGAGTTGAATTCGGTCAATGCATGAATGACATAACCATACATTAATTAGCCTGGAGTGACCATGGAAAGCTAGGGGAGGGATCTGACTATTGCCATTTGTCCGGAACTCAGAAATGCGCCTCTATTGTTCTCTTCATAAAATTAAGACCGAGCGTGGTGGATGAACAGTTAACGTTCTGGCCTCGCAATCGGGAAGACGAGGGTTCGAATCCATGTCCGGGCATCCAGATTTGGATTTTCCATGGTTTCCTCAAATTATTCCAGGCAAATGCCGGATTGCTTCCTTCAAAAGGCCATGGCCAAATTCCTTCCCGTCCTTGCCATAAAATAGAAAATATGTTTCTTAAACAGAAACAACACTTCACATCATCCATTCTTTTTTTAACTTTTTTTTTACTTGTTTACATGATAAGACAGTTTTATCAAACATACATACATCTAACTTATGATGTAGTAAAGCACATTTCATGTCGATTTCCAAGAAATGTTTTTCAATTTTCTATCAGTTCTCTCATGCCGTGAGTGAATGCAATTTGCATTTACAAATTTTTGTTGTCAATTCTGTCTCATGATTTATACGATCAAATGTTATATTACCAATAACACCATGACTCGAGAATTTTTATGTCTACCTTCACCTGAATCTATGACGTCAGTAAAGAAAAATTTTCTCTTTCTTTCAGCTAGCAGTGAAACTGCAACAACCGAGGGGAACGTGAAAAGAGTGCCGTTATACCTAGTTCAGGTCTCTACAGTGTTTATAAGTTATAGCTGTAATATCTGGTGACGCCACATAGTTAACGTATCGCAAAAAGAAGGAAACGACTTTCCTAGAAGCAGCGAACATACCACAGCCCAGTGCGAGCAGCAAAAATACAAAATTCTGCTTATACTACTATGTTTTCTTATCTCTGTTCGTTGGCGCCGCTAGCACTAAATTAATTATTATCTAGCGAAACTTTCCCAGGCTTTTAATTAATGAATAATAAAAAGTGTTTCTCTTCTTTCTTTTGAAACACCATTCTGAGCGTGTATTTCCCTGTTAATACAATAGCGTTGTGGCAAACTGCGAACAAGAAGAACCACGAACAGACTACAAATTCCTTAGCGAATATTATGTGCAGAAATTCACTTAGATCTTTGTAACTTAAATGCAAGGCGAGCGAAGAATTTTTTTTTTTTGGTGGTGCGTGATATTAAAAACATTAAATTTCCAGAAGTAACACAAAAGAAATAATTATAACAGGAAGCAATAATATACTAAGAATGAAAAGGGTTTTAAAATTATTCAAAAACAATAAAACTTAATGTAACAGAGCACATAAGACCGGATACATGAACATGGAACTTATTACTAACTACTTACTTACTAAGCGAACAAACTCCCTCCAAAACACTTATCTTCAGCTGGTGTTAATTAATCATTATGAAGTATAACGTCAATTTCCCTGAGCGTTAAAGAAAGTGGCACAGTAAATGCGAGTTTATAAGGTAATTGACAATGCCATGATTGATTTATCATATGTCAATGTGTTTAATACATTTCGGACATAAGCAAAGAGGAATTTATAATGTAATGCAGAATTAGTCGCCTAATCAGATACAATAAATTGCGTTTGAACACTAACCACCGTGAAAGTTGGACATGTAACGATACAAGGATTTTTATGTCCATAAATGAACATTGTCATGGATTGTAGTTTGATGAACAAATTCGGTAGTGATGCGGGGATGGCGGGTGTCGTGCTCACATTTGGAAATAATTGACGTAGGGAAGCAGAATATACCACGGATATAATACTTTTTGAAATCACTAGCCGCTTCGGTAACAGAATCGTGTTTTCTTTGTGAAATGTGTAGTTTTTGATGATTGCGGGAAAACATCTAAACCCAAAATCAGGACGACCGGTAAGCGGGTGATCCGGGCTGGTGACCAGTCCCGCTGTGCCTCCCTGATCCTATACGCTCACTGGGTCACACTGACGGGCACTACGACATCGCCTTCGAGTGGTATATAAGGACCCGGAATTAGGGAATGGATCGTTGGGACGTTTTATATTTTTTGTTTCGTTTTGCATCGACCGTGTGACTGTTGACTCAGTGCTAGAAACCCAAGGTGACAGGAAGAATTAAGTGATTATGCTATCACTTTTGTTGATGTCATGGTAAGCTTCGTTGTTGACTAAAAAGTGCGACGTTATTAGTTAAGTGAACCGCCAACTACGAGGAACATGATCTGTTTACGGAGAGTTTGGTATTGAACAAACCGGTGATTTCAGAGAAAAGAGAAGTTAGAAAATTCGTGACTTTCAAGTTTCACAGGGATGCGCAGGGCTTAAGGTTGTTGTTATTGAAGAAGACGAAAGTATGTTTAGAGAATAACAGTAGAGAATCACAGTAAACAGATTAAGTTTAAAAGTCAATGATGTAAAGACCCATTTTTAAGATTAGTGAGTTTAAGCACCCCGGGTATCGAAATTACGATCTAGCGTGGTAGAGGAAAATAAACCAGGAAACTCGTAAGTGCTGCGTGTATGGGAAATTTAAAGAACAAACCTTAAGAAGATCGGTGAAATTTTCAACCTGACAATGTTGCTTGTGGTCTGAATAAAGGATTTGTTTTGTTAAGAATGTTTGTGATATAGAATAATATGCAACTTAAAAAAATATAACTGAAGTGTTTACCGCATAATATAGGCTTATTAAGCTTGCACTCTTCAGAAGATTTTTGTTTTCGGGTGAACTGAGTAACCGAGGAGGATGACCATGTGCCATCTACAGAGAAAGAGAGCAGTAATATTCTTTGCGTTGGCGGGCGTATATGCTACAGGCTGTTATGCCTCAAATTATACGACACCATAGCTTATCACACACAGATGGATTCGCATCATACAAAGATAATCAGGATTTTACTTCCAGTCTTAATAAACAAACGAGAAATTATAATTTCTACTCCCGTGCACTATACCATGCGTCGTCTAAGCAAAACATAAACAAGGTACACTATTATTTTAAAACTTACATCACTATATTACAAAGATTTAAATTAGTGGAAAATCTTTACACCACGAATAGCGGTGTTCCTTTCAATGAAAACTCGTCAATTGAAGCTTTCAGCTCTGATAATATCTCTCGATGAGGATCAAATGGCTAGAATGTTTTTAAATTACTCCATTTTATTTTGAATGACGGAAGTATTTATTGCTGTGAAAACGATTCTAAGTAAAGTGTAATTTCAGAAACGAATAAATATTATTTATTTGACTGATATATTTCGTTATTATCTACGTTTCACAACAAATAAAGTTAATGCAGTTATTCATTTAAATTTCCTGCTTAGCCAAGCAGCGCTGTAGTGGCAGACAGCCGCTTTAACTGACACTTCGGGCATTACCGAGACTGACCGAAGGTTGCCGAGTCAGTGAGGTGAGTCCAGCATCCAGGTACAATGCATTTCATTAAAGTGGAAGCTACTAAGCTTTCACGTGAAATAAGTTTGTCGCGAACACTGGAGCTATGACAACGATAACAAACAGCAATGGATATACGTTTTTTTTTCACGCGTGATAGTTTAGTGTTGAAAGATTTTTGCAGCGAAGAAAGGTCAACGTAGTTGAAGATGTAATAGTAACTTCGTTTCCACACCTTTCCATAAAAGGTTCATCCGATTTAGTAATAACGACAAATAGTAATTAAAGATTAGTATTTGTTGTTTAATAATACGACATAACTGCTGGATACATCTTTAATGGCGTATTATTAAACAACAAATACTAATTTACAAAGCAACTGTAGAAGAAAATGGCCTACAATAATCAAATAGTAATTAAAGAGGTAATTACTATTAGTAAAGCGAACCGAATAAGAAATAAAAATGGTAATACTGCCATGTTTGTTACCTGAATTTTCCTTTTTCTGCTGGAGCTTTATATGTCCTGAATTTGGGCTCGTTAGGAATGAGATAACGTAATTGAGAAGAGGGAGTGTAACCATCTAATTTCTTACCGTGTAAGCTTGATGGAAATGTATTTAGTTTTATCTTAATCGATTAAAGTGTAATTATTTAGTCAGAGTATGAGTAGCTTCCGTACATTGATCGAAATAATTGTCACAAAACTACTAAAATCTGTTTTCAGTAAGGTTGCTTATTTAGCGATTTGAATCCCGACTAATTTCTCCGTGTCCAACATACGGAATGTACAGTACATACAACAGACGATTCTGCTAGGTTGATGTTATACGAGCATAATGCGGTTTACAACCCTTTCTGTGTTCTTATGTCACCATCAAAACTTGGTATTTAGCTATACTTAGCCTTACTCAAGTGAAATAGTTTGCGGTTATGCTTTCACTAATAATTAGAAGTAGAAACAATTTCAGATATTCGGGTATACGTATAAAGCATCATACTAAAATCACAGTTAGATTAAAAGTTTAGCGTACGAAAATTATTTTAAAAAAATCAACTAAATCTGCAAGAAATCTGTTTTTGCTGTGATCGTGGCTAAATTTTTATTGAGCGTTGACAACAATATCGATTTGCGGCAGTAAAGAACGTAATGTTGAGGTCTGGGCCAAAAACAAGCACTGGGATCTATTACCATTTTCATAACAAAATTCGATGACCAAAGAGGCTCCAAATTACAAGAGCAAATTTAATCTCATAATTAACACGGTTCTAAGTTGTTTTTTTTTTAACTCTTCATAAGTAAACGGTAACTACAATAAGTTTGTTTGTTATCGGAAAAAAGTAAATATGTTTTACGTTTATTTAAAAAAAATATATTTCGTATTACTGTTATTCTCAGAAAATCAAGCTCAAATCTTCACTGATATAGGTTATATTTTGTACTATCTGAAGGTAAGCTAGTTTTACTAAACATGAGTAATATAGTGACTAACATTCGCAATGACAAATGTGGACTATGATGAACAGAAAGTTGTCCGATTTCAAGGATTCATACGGCTAGTTTGAATAGTACTATCTTTATAGTATAATGTCTTTAGGTCCTTTAGGTTGGAGAAACGGAAAACTAATTTGTCTTTAATGCAAGTACATCTGGAAAAATAAAAGCAAGGAGAGAAGCATATAGTCAAATTTATCTGAGAAACGGTAGGCTTAGGTAATCTTTGAAAGAAAGGGGAACAACGGTAAGAAAAAATGTAATGTCGATTTCGTTATTGTTAACAGTAATAAAGTTGAACTCATGTGGAAGATTTCTAATACTGGAAATTAATTCAAATACCGATTAGAAGCGTATTATTTGAGATTTCCCGGTTGTGTTTAAAAGCTATTTGCAATCTCCAAGAGGACAGGTTAATCTTCGATGGGTGGTTAAGTGGTGATTTATTTTTACGAACAATTCTAATAAAAGAAGTATGAATTTAAACGAGACTTTTAGGTTATTATGTGATTTATATTAACGGCTGAAGTGAATAAAAAGATTACATGGCTTCCGTGACTGCATGTTCAAATTAAATTTGTTAATTGAAACATACAAGCATCGAGTTTCGACAACGCGTCTTTTTCTACTCGATAAGGACTGCACAGTTTTTTATGTGCTGCTGTTTTATTCACAATAAAATTTTTGATTACGCTCTAACTACCAATTATGGTGTATCTTACTCGAGCATCGTTACCATTCTCACTTTAATCAACAAACGGCTGAAACGTTGTTACGGTAAAGGGCCTCTATCGATTTTAAGGAATGACCAATAGAAGGTTTTGAATGTGGAAAGATTGACAATAAGGCTTTCGGCAAGTGCTGTGGCTGACGCGTTGTGAAATGAGAGTGCTGGTTTCATTTGGCCATCCAGGAACGCTGAAAAATTGAGTGCCATAAAAACAGCGAAAAATCACTGATGTGTGTAAGAGGCGACAATAGATTCAGGACACGTTTCTCGAGGAACGCGATCTTTAACTCTCCGGTTTGGTCATTTATTCTGAACCAATCATACGATCCAACTCCAGCATGCTATAAACAAATTGTTATTTGTGTTGCATGTGAGCTAATCGAAGGAGCCAGTCATCCCGCATCATTGCAAACTGGCTAAGATTCCCCCCCCCCTCCCCTTGAACACCAGAGGAACCTCTGAGAGTTTTTGGATCGGAGAAACATTATGACTGAATGACTGTTTACCATAACGGAAATATGACAGAGCATCCGAAGGAGATTTACAAGTGGTGATACGCAATGATATTCAATGCAGGGGAGCAGCCATGAAAATTACGATCGACGCTGTTACACACAGCCCACCCTACTCACCTACCATTAGAGCGGTCGGTATTCCGTCAATATGTCGTTGTCCACAGAAAAACAATTCCCGTAATTGAAACTGTCAGTGAAAACCGAAATAAGATTCTCATTTGTCAAAAATTCAATATTAATGACTTCTTATTGAAAAAAATGCAATTTAGTCATAGTATTATATTTCATTATCTAAATATATGTATGTAGGCCTATGTATGTTCGTTTGGGCCAACTAGGACCACGTTAAGTCTTTGCTTGGTTTGAATTTGTGGTGGGTGTGTGCTAGGTTTGTAACCTAGGTCATCTTAGTTAATGCGGATACCGATTTGGATATTCCGCGGATATTTTTCGGAAGTTAATGCGGAGGTGTAAAAATTATACTTATTTAGATTTTAATATTTTATTAAAAATAAAATCGATATAAAAATATTTTTATCACAAATTTTACTTATTGCGTAAGCAAAGTCTGTTTCCATCTAATATTGCCATATTGTTTCTTTTTTTGCCTCTTCTTTGAACTACAAAAAATTTACGATGATTTAACAAATGAATTAAATTGTTTACATAACTACGCAGGCGTCAACAAAACAAACTCTTTGCCACGTAAACTTTGCGGAGTTGGCGGCTCGACTAATTCAAGCACAAGGCCACGTCTCCCCATATCTGCGTGCCCACCACCCACTTAGGTAACGCTCTGATCATGCATTAGGGAGGATGTGGGTTCGAATCCTCGTCCGGGCATCTAGATTTGAGTTTTACATGGTTTCCCCAAATCACTCCAGGCAAATTTCTGGATGCTTCTTCAAAAGATCGTGGCAGAATTCCTTACCGCTCGTTGTCCCCAGTTCTCTCCCTCATCTAATGATCGCGACGTTGACAAGGCGTAATGTCATAAGAGAAAAAAAGTTCTTGGGTGGCAGTACTACATGTAGGACGTGTTGGATGTGATTGGACTACAGGATCCCTGCTGTTCAACATGCTGCGGTGTGGGATCGTAATTGGAGGAGACACGCTGCAAGTGTGCGATAAGGAGACTGCGCCGCCAGAAAGTACGAGTGCAAAGGGCTGCTTGGAACATGTTGTTGGGCCTTCTAGTAGGGTGAATAGGTGACAGCATCTACGGTAGTTCTACACGGAGGTTCTACAAGTTGGAGCGTGAATAGGCCGTTTTACTTTACATGCATGTTTAAACTCGTAAATTCGTGCTTAGATAATAACAACATTATGTTCATTGTTACTTTAAGTACTGTATCCTAAGAAAAGAAGCAATCACGAGGTTGTTAGCTAAGCGACGATGGGGCTATTCTCGTATAATGATAAATGAGTAAGATATGTATATTGAAATGTAAACAAAACATCCGCTATACTTCAGCATTAGAAGTTGCGGATGTAGGATTTCATGCGAAAATTTCGCACTTGCGGATGCGGAGCTCCGTTACATCATTAAAATGTGTACACATCTAGCTAAACGGAAATTTAGGACTGGAGGCTGGAGATAGATACAGTATCTTGAAAAATGTAAGAACATAATCAATTAATTATACACATTAAATTAGGAAAAGAAGAACAGAAAGATAAAACGAATACATTATTCAGACATATAATATTTCGCTGTCCTCAGTAACATGAAAGGAATGTCGCATAAAAGAGACAGAAGTTTCACTACACTTATAAATATCACCTAAGGACGCGACTAGTAAAATAATTATGAGTATACTAAATGTAAACAATTAAAGGCTAATGATTAAATGATGTACTATCGTTTGACTAAAATATTTTCCTTGCAACTTGTATACTTCTACATATAATTAGGAAGTAATTTCTTGTGTAGCAAAATTGTATATTGGTAGTGTCATTTCATTCAATCATTTCCGTTATACTGCAAAAGGAAATCACTAGACATCTAATGAATTATAAGAAGTTTCAGATAAAAAAGGTTACCAAACATAATTACTTTCTTTCTGCTTGACATCAAAATGTATACTGTTATTCAAATGCAACAGTCACCGTTTATGTCGTTAAACTACAAAAAACGGACATTCAAAACTCAAAAAAATTGTTTGGTGCCACGCACTGGTACTGTAGTGGTAAGTTAAATGCCAGACTCTGTATTCAGTACGTGACGCATACCTGGCGGTGAAGTCCATACAGCGGACTTTGAACATAAAGGCGTGTACGATGAACAGTTTACGACAGGCGGTATATACATTCACACACAATTAATACGTGGGGTGATGCGTCCATTCCTTTGGTACGAAGGGATGGTCACCAGAGCTTTTAGGAAGGACTCAGCAGCACTAAAGACAGCAGAAAATTGCAGTAATGGGCCTTAAAAATTATCACTTTGGCTGACAAACTTTTCAGGTGAATGTATCTTAAGGACTGAAGAGCTTTAGCGTATGATAATTTTTTAAAAAATAACTTTAGAGCACTTTTTTTCAAGAACTATGTGTTTTTCTCCCCTCAGACTTCGCGCATAATTTGCGGATGTTTTAACCAACCACCGACGTAATTAATGTGCATCGGGAACTAAATGTGTATTTTCTGTTTCTAGTGACTATCGAGAAGCATGATATAGCCCTTTTGTTAATTTCTTATAGGTATCATTTTCCGTGGCTTGATCTGTGATGTGACCGGAATTTTCCTCAATTCGTATGCTGTATTGGGACCAATCGCCTCGATTGATGTTCCATTTGATTATTGGATGGGTTGAAGTTTCTTTGATAAATGGGCATCTCACTTTTATCTGATCAATACAGTCACGTACAACACTGTGAATTATGGATAAAATTAATATAATTTTATTGTTAATTAGCTGGTGCCCACGACTTCATTCGTGTTTGTCAAGAATTTTGAAGGTATTTATATTTTGAACTTAATCTTAAACATTTACGCGCTAATAAGTATCATATGTTACTCTCAACCATCCCATTAGTGAAAGTCCAGTCTAAGTCGGTTGACACACTAAATATGTTGCGTATAAATTATTTATATTTGATAATAGCTAAAAAATCTTAAAAATTTCATATTCTGAAACATTACTCAAGAATATTTTACCATTTTCTAGAAGATTACAAAAAATTTTTAGAACACTTTGGTCGAAATATGAAAATGCCCTATGTCGACCACTTTCAACCACCATACCTCCGATACCAACATACAACTACTTATTGTACGATGGGAGACTCGATACTACCACCACACACAAACAACAGTGGTCTGCGCTAGGTACTTGTGGCTGCAAAGGGAAATATAGATACGCTCACGGCTATTTTTATATATACATATATGAAATTTTGGTACCGAAGGGGAAGCAGAACGTCGAATGCCGATTATAATTACATTTCTAGGAATAGGTCATATAGAGTGAAGTGCTCATAGTGGTCGCAATCACAAGTTTATGGGAAAAAGACCATGCGTAGAAAACAAAGTGTTAGTTCAGTAATAACTACGAATCCTTTAGAAAAGGCAGAAACCCGTTGAGAAATCTGATCACCGTGGTGAATATTAGTAATACTAACTTCTAAGCCCGTCTAAGCCCGGTTTGAGTGCAGTGTTCCGGCATTCTTCGCATTTGCTTAACTAAATAGAATTTTTAATAAATAACGTTCTTAACCTCGACATCGTAGTAATTTTGTACATATTTCTTTCTACGACGATGTTATATAAATAAACAAAAAGCAACTAAAAATTAAAATGATAATTCAAACAAAATACATACTTTACTTTGTGGTTGATTTTCAAATTAAAACATATTGAACCATTTCATAAATTTAAATGGGTATCGTAAATTCTTTGGTTGCTATAATAATTGCATCTATGGACAAAGAGTGAAAACATTTCTGTCGTAGTTAGCCCGGCGCAACGTCACAGACAGGACGTCCTAGCTGGCCTTTCATTGGTATTTATGCTGCTCTCAAGAAGTAGTATGCGTAGCTTTTAAACATTTAAGGCGTTACATCGATCAGTTTTCCTGTCAGTTAATGATCCTGGAGACACCTTGTGTCATAGTTAGGATAACGCTTCCTCCACATTTTGGGTCTTGAAATTTTTTTTTCAGGTTTAGGATTCGCGTCATGCGATTCTCTCAGGGAATTTTAAATCAATTGATAGGATTGCCTTGTGTATTATCGTACCTGTTTCATTTCGTATAGCTCGCTATGAATAACACTGGGCATCAACGATTTTGGTATTTAGGAAATAAACACCATTTCTTTATGTAACTGCCACCCTGAATCCAAATATCATCTACATTTTAAGCTATGTAACATCACTCTGTAATATATTACGTGATTTGCGTGTGAGCAGACTAACCTGAAATGTCATCAATGTGATATCAAATAGGATCATGTAGGATGGTATCTTTTCCTGCTGGATAGCAATAGATGCGGCAGCCCATTTTCCTTTTTTTTTCTTTTTTTTTTCCTTTTCCTTTTTGCAGTGGTTACCGCAAAATATGCCCATAACTAAGATTGTTAGTATACTTTTTAAAAAAATATGTTTTAATACGCCATTAAAGCCCGTCGCAGTTATTATTTATAAACGCGTTTTTGTAATTACGAGGATTATCCAATAAGTTCTTGGTCTGATACTGATACATATTACTTAAAAAAGAAGTTGTATTCTATTTCTTGACACAGTCATACTAAACATGTGTACGTGAGTTAGAAGTCCTTCAATACTGTTTTTGTTTCTATTACATACAAAATGAAGATATTAATTAGCAATACCGACCATCTGTAAACAGTACAAGCTCTGCGAAAGTTTGTTTTGCTTTATTTTATCAGATTCTGAAGTGTGGATCATACGACCGCTCATTATAGTTTGCTAGTCTAAAAGATGTAATCAGGATTGAAAGTATTCCAATATTCCATTTTGAAGTAATAAATTGAAAGCTTCTCCACATCACGCACGGTTTTAGTTACATTAATTTACTAGCAAATTGATCCCAAAATCGAGTTTTAAATTTTAGCAGGGAGCCATTAGTTAAAGTTGATTTACAAATGGTGCTAATTTCAGTGAAATGATGGATCTTCTTATCTATACTGCTGACTGTTTTCGATTGAGGTCTTTGAAGTGAACTACACTTAATGGTTCCTTGAGGTTTATTACTATGTACACAAAACACTGGTAAACAATAACAAATGTGGGTACAGTTAGCGGATGACCGTCGATAAATTTAGCCTGGTCCTGATCCGGGGTAGAGAGAGACGGCTTCTACTTCTCGCGAACTTCCGGTGGTCTTCTGTAGTTGAAGCTGGTTCCGCGGTCAGGCCGGAACTGGCGGTGGAGCGGCCGGCTACGCTTATATAGGCGGCCTGGCGCAGGAATTCCGTTGTGTGGTAGTACGGCGACCTCTGTAAGAAATAGTCCCACTTAGCTTCTAGATGATTCTATTTGTTTTCCTGGTTTGTTTTGATGTCTCTGCGCCTGTTTGGAGTCGTATATGTATCCCGGCGTGAAGGCGCGTTGTGTGTGAGGTCTGCCTGGCAGGGGCCTTTACTGGCAGACTGAACATACCTCCCTCCCGGGGGGGGGGAGGGGGGGAAGCGATGTCTGCGACGTCTGCGAGGTCGTCTGCCGCGGCGCCCTGGAGCAGACTATGAAGGCTACCTCCAGGGGAGTACGGAGCTGTTCCCCTGGCGATGCGAGCCGACCTGCGTCGTGGTGCAGGTTGTGGTGGAGGTACTTGTGGAGCTAACGGCATCGGTTCGTCGGCGTCGATGGCCGGGGGCTGTACGGGGGGCGCTGAAGATGGTCCCCGCAGGTGGTCGAGAGGCTGCGGCTGAAGGGTGTCGGAGCGACCGACAGGTTGTGGCGTCGTTGGTGGCGCTGTAACTGTCCCTGAGCAACGGTTAGACGGCAGGAGTGGTGGAGGTGGCAGGGAAGGAGAGGAAGAAGTGGATGGCCGTGCCGTGGTGGAAGAGGACGGTGCCGTGGGGTAGCGGGGACGTAGTTGGTTTCGATGGCGTCGCACTATCCGGCCATCCAGGCTGACGTCGAACAGTTGGCGGCCCCGGGGCCGCTGGATGACCCCCGGAAGCCAACCGGCCCGGGAGCCAAACCCGCGGGCCCAGACTAGGGAGCCCGGGGTGAAACGGAATGGGCCCGAAGGTACCTGTACTTTGGGCGGGGGTAAGAGGAGATGGAGGAGAGTGCGAGGTTGGCGGCCATGTAGCAATTCCGCCGGGCTTTTGGCCCCCACTGGAGTGGTTCGATAGGAACTGAGGAAGAGTGTCAATGCCTCTTCGAGTTTGTGACTTGTGGTGTATTTGGTCATTTGGGTTTTGAATGTTCTGACTAGCCGTTCCGCCTCCCCGTTAGATTGGGGGTGGAAGGGCGGGGTGAGGAGGTGTTGGATATTGTTGGCGGTACAGAAGGATAGGAATTCCCGACTTCGAAATTGCGGTCCGTTATCTGTGACGATAGCGTATGGTAATCCTTCGATGGAAAAGATCTTCGTGAGGGCTGAAATGGTGACCTCTGTGGTGATTGTGGAGCAACGGACGACATATGGGAAGTGGGAAAAGGCATCCGTCACTAGGAGCCACTGGTGGCCTTGGAATGGGCCAGCGAAGTCGAGGTGAATGCGTTCCCAGGGTCCGGACGGTGCCGGCCAGGAAAGGAACTTTTGAGGGGGGCGGGGCAGTTGTTGGGCACAGATGGTACAGCGCCGCACCATCTTCGTGACATCCGTGGTAAGGCCGATCCAGAATACATGGCGTCTGGCAAGGGATTTGGTGCGGGCAATTCCCCAGTGTCCTTGGTGGAGAGTTTGGAGGATTGTCGGTTGTAGGGATCTCGGAACGACGACCCTCGGGGTGGAATTTGGTTCTGTGCGGAGGAGCACTCCCTCTACTACTGAGAGCTGGTGGCGGATGGAGTAGTAGAACTTGAGGTCTTGATGATGGCGTGGAGGGGAACGTGTTTGCCACCCGTGTTGGATGTGGTGTCGGATGACACGGAGGAGGGGGTCCTCCCCTGTGGCTGCCGCGACTTTTGAGGCCGTGACTGGAAATGTCTTCAGTGCTTCTTGTATGTCATCGTCGATCTGGAACACCAGAAGTTCCGACTTGTCGAAGGCAAGGTCTGGTCCCTGCGGTAGTCTGGATAAGGCGTCTGCATTGGCATGCCTGGAGGTGGTACGGAAATGCATGGTATATCTGAACTGGGACAGGAATAGTGCCCAACGCTGGATGCGGTGGGATGTTTTGGTAGGCAGACGTGTGGACGGATCAAATAGTGATAGGAGTGGCTTGTGGTCGGTAATGAGATGAAAAGAAATCCCATATAAAAGGGAATAGAATTTGGAGCAGGCAAAAACAATAGCTAGCGCCTCTTTCTCGATTTGAGAATATTTAAGCTGAGCAGCCGATAGGGCTTTGGAGATGTAGGCTACGGGGCGTTCCGTGCCATCTGGTAATTTATGAGACAGAACTGCCCCCACACCGTAATCGGATGCATCTGTGGCAAGTATCAAGGGGAGGTTTGGAGTGTATGGCATGAGGCATGCTGCGGACTTGAGCTGCTGTTTAATGGTGTGGAATGCGGTCTCGCAAGCTGGGGTCCAACGGAACGGGACATTCTTGCGACAGAGGTGGTACAGGGGTGCTGCCACTTGTGCTGCTGAGGGTATAAATTTTCTGTAGTATGAAATTTTGCCTAAAAAAGATTTCAACTGATGTAGATCCTGAGGCCGAGGTAAGTTGGAAATAGCGTCCACATAGGAAAATGCTGGGAAGATGCCTTCCTGAGCGATGATGTGACCCAGGTAGGAAATGGATTGTTGAAAAAATTGACACTTGGAAAGGTTGCATTTTAATCCTGCTGCACGGAGGCGGAGGAAGAGTAGGCGGAGGTTGGTCATGTGTTCGGCAGCGGAGGGTCCCGTGACGACTATGTCGTCGAGATAGTTGATGCATCCCGGAATATCCTGGAGAAGTTGTTCGAGATACCGTTGAAAAATCGCTGGAGCACTGGCCAAGCCGAATATGAGCCGGTTGAGTTGGAAGAGGCCAGAGGGAGTGTTGATGACTGTGTATTGTCGGGACTGGATATCCAAAGGGATTTGAAGGTATGCTTCTGCCAGGTCAATTTTTGTAAAGTAGGTACCTCCTGCTAGTTTACGGAAGAGGTCGTCCGGTCTCGGAAGTGGATAGTCGTCTACCAGCAGATGCGGGTTGACGGTGGTCTTAAAGTCACCACAGAGACGTAAGCGGCGTCCTGGCTTCTGAACTATGACCAACGGCGTGGCCCAAGGGTTGAACCGCACCGGCTGGAGGATCCCTTCGTTTTGGAGACGTTGAAGTTCTTCCTGAAGTGGTTGTTGAAGCGCTACGGGTACCTGGCGTGCCCGGAAGTATCGAGGCCGTACGTCCGGCCGGAGTTGGAGTGATGCTTCGAAGTCCTTTGCACAGCCGACGCCTGGTGAGAACAGGTCCTGAAACTCGGTGCAAAGGGCGTCCACTTCAGGAAAAGGAACATGCTGAGATACGAGGTGTATGTTATCCTCAATTGAAAATCCGAATAAGCGGAAAGCGTCCAGTCCAAATAAGTCTGCTGTGAGAGAACTGTTAACTACTAAAAAGGGGACTGAACGATGTACAGACTTATACATGACGTTTGCTGTGAACTGTCCCAGGAGTGCTATTTCCTGTTTGTTGTATGTCAGGAGGCGCTTGGGGGCCGGCGAGAGGGGGGCGAGCCAATTTGCACATAAGTAGTATAATTAAGCAATGAGACTGCTGCTCCTGTGTCGACTTGTAGGCGCAGGGGCTTGCCATTGACCGTAACGTCAATAAAAAGTTTGGATGCTGTGGAAGTGTCTACCTGATTGATATCCATAGGTGCGCCGCTCAACCTGTCTTGGTAAGACCCTGGGCGGCGAGAGCCGGGATTGGCATTGGTGGTGTTGGTGCGGCAGACGGACGCCAGGTGTCCTTCCTTGCCGCAACGTGAGCATTCAGCCCAACGATCCGGACAATTTTCCCTCTCATGTGCTGAATAACAGGCGGGGCAGGAGGGTAGGCGGAGCGGGCTGCGGCGTCGGCGCTGCGGGATCCGCTGCTGCTGCCGAGACTTGGTGCCCCTGCCGGAACGGGCCGGTTCGATGTCCTTCTGAGGAAGCGGTCCCCGGTTGTGGTGTCGGGAGGAGCGCGACTGGGAGCTCTGGATGGCGGCGACGTCCTGTGTGTCCTCTACGTCGGTTCGGATTGCGGCCACATCCGCCCAGGACTCCAGGCG
>JARYHS010008074.1:340640757-340688257 GCA_031002005.1 Vandiemenella viatica | reverse complement strand
GGAACCCACATCCTCCCTAATGCATGGCCAGAGCGTTACCTAAGCGGGTGGTGGGCACACAGATGTGGGGAGACGTGGCCTTGTGCTTGAATTAGTCGAGCCGCCAACTCCGCAAAGTTTACGTGGCAAAGAGTTTGTTTTGTTGACGCCTGCGTAGTTATGTAAACAATTTAATTCATTTGTTAAATAATCCTAAATTTCTTGTAGTTTAAAGAAGAGGCAAAAAATGAATCAATATGGCAATATTAGATGGAAACAGACTTTGCTTACGCAATATGTAAATTTTGTGATAAAAATATTTTTATATCGATTTTATTTTTAATAAAATATTAAAATCTAAATCAGTATAATTTTTTTCACCTCCGCATTAACTTCCGAAAAATATCCGCGGAATATCCAAATCGGTATCCGCATTAACTAAGATGACCTAGGTTACAAACCTAGCACACACCCACCACAAATTCAAACCAAGCAAAGACTTAACGTGGTCCTAGTTGGCCCAAACGAACATACATAGGCCTACATACATATATTTAGATAATAAAAAATATCAGTTCAGAGTAATAATAACTCGGTGACTAGCTTTCGAATAAACGAATGAACAATCCTGAGTTAGTGAAGTACATCTGAGGTATTCACTTACATTTATATAAATATAATACTATGACTAAATTGCTTTTTTTTTTAATAAGGAGTCATTAAATATTGAATTTTTGACAAATGAGAATCTTATTTCGGTTTTCACTGACAGTTTCAATTACGGGAATTGTTTGCTGTGAACAACTACATATTGTCGGAATACCGACCGCTCTAATGGTAGGTGAGTAGGGTGGGCTGTGTGTAACAGTGTCGAACGTAATTTTCATGGCTGCTCCCCTGCATTGAATATCATTGCGTATCACCACTTGTAAATCTCCTTCGGATGCTCTGTCATATTTCCGTTATGGTAAACAGTCATTCAGTCATAATGTTTCTCCGATCAAAAAACTCTCAGAGGTTCCTCTTGTGTTCAAGGGGGGGGGGGGGAATCTTAGCCAGTTTGCAATGATGCGGGATGACTGGCTCCTCCGATTAGCTCACATGCAACACAAATAACAATTTGTTATAGCATGCTGGAGTTGGATCGTATGATTGGTTCAGAATAAATGACCAAACCGGAGAGTTAAAGATCGCGTTCCTCGAGAAACGTGTCCTGAATCTAATGTAGTCTCTTACACACATCAGTGATTTTTCGCTGTTTTTATGGCACTCAATTTATCAGCGTTCCTGGATGGCCAAATGAAACCAGCACTCTCGTTTCACAACGCGTCAGCCACAGCACTCGCCGAAAGCCTTATTGTCAATCTTTCCACATTGAAAACCTTCTATTGGTTATTCCTTAAAATCGATAGAGGCCCTTTACCGTAACAACGTTTCAGCCGTTTATTGATTAAAGTGAGAATGGTAACGATGCTCGGGTAAGATACATCATAATTGGTAGTTAGAGCGTAATCAAAAATTTTATTGTGAATAAAACAGCAGCACATGAAAAACTGTGCTGTCCTTATCGAGGAGAAAAAGACGCGTTGTCGAAACTCGATGCTTGTATGTTTCAATTAACAAATTTAATTTGATCATGCAGTCTCGGAAGCCATGTAATTTTTTTATTCACTTTAGCCGTTAATATAAATCACATAATAACGTAAAAATCTCGTTTAAATTCATACTTCTTTTATTCGAATTGCTCGTAAAAATAAATCACCACTTAACTACCTATCGAAGATTAACCTGTCCTCTTGGAGATTGCAAATAGCTTTTAAACACAACCGGGAAATCTCAAATAATACGCTTCTAATCGGTATTTGAATTAATTTCCAGTATTAGAAATCTTCCACATGAGTTCAACTTTATCACTGTTAACAATAACGAAATCGACATTACCATTTTTCTTACCGTTGTTCCCCTTTCTTTCAAAGATTACCTAAGCCTACCGTTTCTCAGATAAATTTGACTACATGCTTCTCTCCTTGCTTTTATTTTTCCAGATGTACTTGCATTAAAGACAAATTAGTTTTCCTTTTCTCCAACCTAAAGGACCTAAAGACATTTTACTATAAAGATAGTACTATTCAAACTAGCCGTATGAATGCTTGAAATCTGACAACTTTCTGTTCATCATAGTCCACATTTGTCGTTGCGAATGTTAGTCACTATATTACTCATGTTTAGTAAAACTAGCTAACCTTCAGATAGTACAAAATAAAACCTATATCAGTGAAGATATGAGCTTGATTTTCTGAGAATAACAGTAATACGAAATATATTTTTTTAAATAAACGTAAAACATATTTACTTTTTTCCGATAACAAACAAACTTATTGTAGTTACCGTTTACTTATGAAGAGTTAAAAAAAAAACAACTTAGAACCGTGTTAATTATGAGATTAAATTTGCTCTTGTAATTTGGAGCCTCTTTGGTCATCGAATTTTGTTATGAAAATGGTAATAGATCCCAGTGCTTGTTTTTGGCCCAGACCTCAACATTACGTTCTTTACTGCCGCAAATCGATATTGTGGTCAACGCTCCATAAAAATTTAGCCACGATCACAGCAAAAACAGATTTCTTGCGGATTTAGTTGATTTTTAAAAAATAATTTTCGTACGCTAAACTTTTAATCTAACTGTGATTTTAGTATGATGCTTTATACGTATACCCGAATATCTGAAATTGTTTCTACTTCTAATCATTAGTGAAAGCATAACCGCAAACTATTTCACTTGAGTAAGGCTAAGTATAGCTAAATATCAAGTTTTGATGGTGACATAAGAACACAGAAAGAGTTGTAAACCGCATTATGCTCGTATAACATCAACCTAGCAGAATCGTCTGTTGTATGTACTGTACATTCTGTATGTTGGACACGGAGAAGTTAGTCGGGATTCAAATCGCTAAATAAGCAACCTTACTGATAACAGTTTTTAGTAGTTTTGTGATAATTATTTCGATCATTGTACGGAAGCTACTCATACTCTGACTAAATAATTACACTTTAATCGATTAAGATAAAACTAAATACATTTCCATCAAGCTTACACGGTACGAAATTAGATGGTTACACTCCCTCTTCTCAATTAGGTTATCTCATTCCTAACGAGCCCAAATTCAGGACATATAAAGCTCCAGCAGAAAAAGGAAAATTCAGGTAACTGACATGGCAGTATTACCATTTTTATTTCTTGTTCGGTTCGCTTTACTAATAGTAATTACCTCTTTAATTACTATTTGATTATTGTAGGCCATTTTCTTCTACAGTTGCTTTGTAAATTAGTATTTGTTGTTTAATAATACGCCATTACAACTGTATCCAACAGTTATGTCGTATTATTAAACAACGAATACTAATCTTTAATTACTATTTGTCGTTATTACTAAATCGGATGAACCTTTTATGGAAAGGTGTGGAAACGAAGTTACTATTACATCTTCAACTACGTTGACCCTTCTTCGCAGCAAAAATCTTTCAACACTAAACTATCACGCGTGAAGAAAAAACGTATATCCATTGCTATTTGTTATTTGCTATTTGTTATCGTTGTCATAGCTCCAGTGTTCGCGACAAACTTATTTCACGTGAAAGCTTAGTAGCTTCCACTTTAATAAAATGCATTGTACCTGGATGCTGGACTCACCTCACTGACTCGGCAACCTTCGGTCAGTCTCGGTAATGCCCGAAGTGTCAGTTAGAGCGGCTGTCTGCCACTACGGCGCTGCTTGGCTAAGCAGGAAATTTAAATGAATAACTGCATTGACTTTATTTGTTGTGAAACGTAGATAATAACGAAATATATCAGTCAAATAAATAATATTTATTCGTTTCTGAAATTACACTTTACTTAGAATCGTTTTCACAGCAATAAATACTTCCGTCATTCAAAACAAAATGCAGTAATTTAAAAACATTCTAGCCATTTGATCCTCATCGAGAGATATTATCAGAGCTGAAAGCTTCAATTGACGAGTTTTCACTGGAAGGAACACCGCTATTCGTGGTGTAAAGATTTTCCACTATTTTAAATCTTTGTAATATAGTGATGTAAGTTATTAAAATAATAGTGTACCTTGTTTACGTTTTGCTTAGACGACGAATGGTATAGTGCACGGGAGTAGAAATTATAATTTCTCGTTTGTTTATTAAGACTGGAAGTAAAATCCTGATTATCTTTGTATGATGCGAATCCATCTGTGTGTTATAAGCTATGGTGACGTATAATTTTAGACTTAACAGCCTGTAGCATATACGCCCGCCAACGCAAAGAATATTACTGCTCTCTTTCTCTGTAGATGGCACATGGTCATCCTCCTCGGTTACTCAGTTCACCCGGAAAAAAAAATCTTCTGAAGAGTGCAAGCTTAATAAGCCTATATTATGCGGTAAACACTTCAGTTATATTTTTTTAAGTTGCATATTATTCTATATCACAAACATTCTTAACAAAACAAATCCTTTATTCAGACCACAAGCAACATTGTCAGGTTGAAAATTTCACCTATCTTCTTAAGGTTTGTTCTTTAAATTTCCCATACACGCAGCACTTACGAGTTCCTGGTTTATTTTCCTCTACCACGCTAGATCGTAATTTCGATACCCGGGGTGCTTAAACTCACTAATCTTAAAAATGGGTCTTTACATCATTGACTTTTAAACTTAATCTGTTTACTGTGATTCTCTACTGTTATTCTCTAAACATACTTTCGTCTTCTTCAATAACAACAACCTTAAGCCCTGCGCATCCCTGTGAAACTTGAAAGTCACGAATTTTCTAACTTCTCTTTTCTCTGAAATCACCGGTTTGTTCAATACCAAACTCTCCGTAAACAGATCATGTTCCTCGTAGTTGGCGGTTCACTTAACTAATAACGTCGCACTTTTTAGTCAACAACGAAGCTTACCATGACATCAACAAAAGTGATAGCATAATCACTTAATTCTTCCTGTCACCTTGGGTTTCTAGCACTGAGTCAACAGTCACACTGTCGATGCAAAACGAAACAAAAAATATAAAACGTCCCAACGATCCATTCCCTAATTCCGGGTCCTTATATACCACTCGAAGGCGATGTCGTAGTGCCCGTCAGTGTGACCCAGTGGGCGTATAGGATCAGGGAGGCACAGCGGGACTGGTCACCAGCCCGGATCACCCGCTTACCGGTCGTCCTGATTTTGGGTTTAGATGTTTTCCCGCAATCATCAAAAACTACACATTTCACAAAGAAAACACGATTCTGTTACCGAAGCGGCTAGTGATTTCAAAAAGTATTATATCCGTGGTATATTCTGCTTCCCTACGTCAATTATTTCCAAATGTGAGCACGACACCCGCCATCCCCGCATCACTACCGAATTTGTTCATCAAACTACAATCCATGACAATGTTCATTTATGGACATAAAAATCCTTGTATCGTTACATGTCCAACTTTCACGGTGTTTAGTGTTCAAACGCAATTTATTGTATCTGATTAGGCGACTAATTCTGCATTACATTATAAATTCCTCTTTGCTTATGTCCGAAATGTATTAAACACATTGACATATGATAAATCAATCATGGCATTGTCAATTACCTTATAAACTCGCATTTACTGTGCCACTTTCTTTAACGCTCAGGGAAATTGACGTTATACTTCATAATGATTAATTAACACCAGCTGAAGATAAGTGTTTTGGAGGGAGTTTGTTCGCTTAGTAAGTAAGTAGTTAGTAATAAGTTCCATGTTCATGTATCCGGTCTTATGTGCTCTGTTACATTAAGTTTTATTGTTTTTGAATAATTTTAAAACCCTTTTCATTCTTAGTATATTATTGCTTCCTGTTATAATTATTTCTTTTGTGTTACTTCTGGAAATTTAATGTTTTTAATATCACGCACCACCAAAAAAAAAAAAAAATTCTTCGCTCGCCTTGCATTTAAGTTACAAAGATCTAAGTGAATTTCTGCACATAATATTCGCTAAGGAATTTGTAGTCTGTTCGTGGTTCTTCTTGTTCGCAGTTTGCCACAACGCTATTGTATTAACAGGGAAATACACGCTCAGAATGGTGTTTCAAAAGAAAGAAGAGAAACACTTTTTATTATTCATTAATTAAAAGCCTGGGAAAGTTTCACTAGATAATAATTAATTTAGTGCTAGCGGCGCCAACGAACAGAGATAAGAAAACATAGTAGTATAAGCAGAATTTTGTATTTTTGCTGCTCGCACTGGGCTGTGGTATGTTCGCTGCTTCTAGGAAAGTCGTTTCCTTCTTTTTGCGATACGTTAACTATGTGGCGTCACCAGATATTACAGCTATAACTTATAAACACTGTAGAGACCTGAACTAGGTATAACAGCACTCTTTTCACGTTCCCCTCGGTTGTTGCAGTTTCACTGCTAGCTGAAAGAAAGAGAAAATTTTTCTTTACTGACGTCATAAATTCAGGTGAAGGTAGACATAAAAATTCTCGAGTCATGGTGTTATTGGTAATATAACATTTGATCGTATAAATCATGAGACAGAATTGACAACAAAAATTTGTAAATGCAAATTGCATTCACGCACGGCATGAGAGAACTGATAGAAAATTGAAAAACATTTCTTGGAAATCGACATGAAATGTGCTTTACTACATCATAAGTTAGATGTATGTATGTTTGATAAAACTGTCTTATCATGTAAACAAGTAAAAAAAAAGTTAAAAAAAGAATGGATGATGTGAAGTGTTGTTTCTGTTTAAGAAACATATTTTCTATTTTATGGCAAGGACGGGAAGGAATTTGGCCATGGCCTTTTGAAGGAAGCAATCCGGCATTTGCCTGGAATAATTTGAGGAAACCATGGAAAATCCAAATCTGGATGCCCGGACATGGATTCGAACCCTCGTCTTCCCGATTGCGAGGCCAGAACGTTAACTGTTCATCCACCACGCTCGGTCTTAATTTTATGAAGAGAACAATAGAGGCGCATTTCTGAGTTCCGGACAAATGGCAATAGTCAGATCCCTCCCCTAGCTTTCCATGGTCACTCCAGGCTAATTAATGTATGGTTATGTCATTCATGCATTGACCGAATTCAACTCAGTCGCCTGCTCTGATGTCCATATTGTCAACTGTTTCAACAGCGACAAAAGAGTAACAACATTGCAACCTAACAAAATTTCAACAAAAATATACTAAATTATGATCTGCAACAATCGCATATACACGAACGGACCTCCAATAAGTTGAAAAACTCATTGGCTACTGTATGCAAATGAAACCACAATTACTTGATAGTAAAATATGTTTGAATGTTGAATTAATTGTAAATTCATGGTACTTTCGTGATGGCACTGCCTGAGTGATGCCAGATAATGTTTTTATATGGAAAACATATGCGATTATTATAATAAACAGGTATGTTTAAATTTTATGGTTAAATGAATATAAAATGAAACTAAAAAAAAAGAATCCATCGTATAGGTCACGAGTTCCTGATAAATTCAGAGACAACTGAACCATAAAATGGATATCGGTATCCGAAAATGAATTAATTGTTTTGTGTGGTATGTCTCTTACTGTCGAAAATTCGGATGTTAATGTTTCGCAACACACTTAGAGATCGGTATTTTCTTTCTGGATAGCTTACCAGCTTATGACTACGTGGTCTTTGGTAGCCGACTCGGAGAAAATATATTTAATAGCATAATTCTATGAGATTAGCGGATGGACTCGTAGGCTTTGACGGATAAAAGGTGTTATTGACAATCTTCGCCTTATTGTAATGAAATCCATCAGTTCATCTGCGATTGTTCTTCGCCAATTTCAGTTGAGTCTTTAAAATTTCTTTTCATAACATTTTTTTCTAATGCATCTTTTTTAACAGTGATAAAATCTTGTTACTTTATCCTCTACGATATAATGTTAACTTCAAGTCAAAAATGTATATTTAGATAGCATTTAGCTGACTAACTCAAACAGTCAGCTCTAAAGTATTTCACTTCACGTTTTAACCGTTGTATGAATAATTCATTCACATTCAACATATAGGACAACTTGAGAGGAGCACAATACATAACTTAAACCTAAAGCCGGACTCGAACCGTCGACAGCACGCGAAGAGAAACCCACTGGCTCCTATTCGACCCATCTTTAGATGAAAAGCTGATGGGTTACTTCAAAAAGTTCTATTTACATTACTCTATCCGAACAACTTCTATTTTTTGTCAGACGTACCCATCGCGTACTGAATGAAGATGAACAAACAAGAGACCCAGGGTTGTGTGAAATATAGGTGAAACGTTTTCATTAAGTACTTAATTGGTTCACCTAAGAATTGGAAACAAATTTCAGTGCAATATTGAAATACTTTAGTTGGAAAAGTGCGATAGTAGTGCCGGTTCATAAAGGAGGGATGAGAAATAGAGCCGAAAATTATAGGCCAATTAGCATGACGTCAGTGGTAGGTAAATTAATGGAGAGATTGATATGCAAGCACATGGAGAAATAAATATGAGGAGCGTAAGTGGTTTTCAAGTAGGCAACATGGCTTTAAGCAAGGATATTCATGCCTATCTAAGTTGGTGGGATATATGCAAGATATTTCAGTTGAAATGGACATGGGAGACCAAATTGATAGTATAGCACTAGATCTTTCAAAGGCTTTTGACAGAGTGAGCCATAAATTAGTAGTAAATAAGGTATAAACTATTGGAGTGGATCAGAAAGTGATTTGCTGGATAGATGAATTTTTGAATTGTAGAAAACAGAAAGTTATAGTAGAAAATGCGGTATCAAAAGAAGTGGAAGTAAAAATGGGAGTGTCACAGGGTAGCGTATTGGGACCTTTGCTATTTATTATTCTAATGAATAATTGTGTTGATTGTTTACTATCAGAAATTAGATTGTTTGCAGATGACATAATGTTATATAAAAGGATCAAGAATTGTAAACAGTTTGAGGATGATCTGGACAGGATATCTAGTTGGATTGGTAAACATGGGATGAAGATAAATGCAAAGAAGAGTCAGCTTATTAGATACACAAATAAAAAACTGAAGGTTTATTATGATTATAAGGTGGGTAAAGAATTGCTTATTGAAGACTTGAAATGTAAATATCTTGGCATTACATTTGATAACAAGCTTAACTGGGCAGAGCACAGTGGACAGGTAGTAGGAAAAGGTTTCAAAATTCTGCACTTGTTGGAGAGAGTGATGAGGGGATGTACGAGAGAAATAAAGGAATTGGGTTACAAAACTTTGGTCAGACCATTGCTCGAATATGGTAGTGTAGTATGGAACCCACATGTTGAGTATCAAATACAGGAGTTGGATATGGTGCAAAGAAGGGCTGCTAGATTTGTTTCTGGAAATTATCGCAGATCGCAGTCAGTAACAGATATGATAAAAGAGCTGGAATGGGACTCATTGGAAGACAGGAGGAGGGTGAAGATGGTCATGGGAGTGTACAAGGCGTATATTGGTGATGAGGCATGGAAAGATATTGGTGTAAGAATTGAAAGTAATGCATGGTTGGGAAAAGATGACCATGACCAGAAGCTGGCACTCGATTTCAGGCACAAGGGTGTAGGAAGATTCTCTTTTTTAGGTAATAGTGTCAGGGATTGGAATAAGTTACCAAGAGAAATGATGAATAATTTGCCAAAAACGTTGAAAGAAATTAAAGTTAAAATTTGTGAAGGATAAATGTAAGTGGATGCAGAAAAGGAGAAGATGGGAGTTTAGGGAAATTGCCACCGGAGTATGCACTCCATTACAATTTAATTTAATAAACCGCCAGAGCTATGGTACTTTCTAAAATAACGGTACTAAAATGAAAATAAAATTTGTGTAGAGATTCCGTTTGTTTGGAGGGTTGCGAGTCGAAACAATGTGTTGCTCAGAGCTAGCAGTGCGACGCGAGCAGACACAGTAATACGTCGGCGCGCGTGTGAGTGACGTTTACGACGCGGTCCCTCCACACTCAGCACCGAGTCCAGCTTGCGCGCCGCTCCCCGCGGTGCGCTTGTTTGCCGAGGCACAGAGAATAAATGCCAAGACGCATCACGGCTCAGCGGCGGCCCCACTGGCCGTAAAGAAGTGAACGTAAGAAACCGCACAAAGGCGGGGTCTGCGCGGTGCTGCAGGCGCTGGTTTACGCCGCTGGAGGCGCCTATTTATAGACCGGACAAGCCTGGCACGTCACACAGGCCTGGCCGGACTCCGACAGGCGGACCGATGGAATAAATGGATCCGACTAATCTGCCTTCAAAGTGCGGCGATGAAAGCTAAGGGAATAAGACCCACTTTCGACCAGTCTATATAAAATAACGTCGACGATCAGGTGGGCAGAGATGAATTTAACCAACTCCTGTAACTGTATAACTATCTGTTACCCGTGACTTCGTAAGCGCCGACCTAGAATTTTATCACTGGAATCGGATTTGAGAGATTTAAGTAAAGGTATCCCAAAAAGTGCGGAGTCGAAATAATAAGACGGTGAAGCCGGCATCGTACCGTTCTACTACCATTGAACCTGTCTCATGAAGAAAATCGTTTTGCGACATGTTTAAAAGTAGCAGTAAACTAAGGTGGTGGTGCGGGTGAAGGGGGTGGGGGGAGTTAACTGTCTGAGAGTACTTACCACAGTTCCTCTAGCAGATTTTTCTTTTTGGATTGAAATTATGCCACTTTCTGAGGACATCTTATGTCAATAGCGTTTTGTGTGCAACGTTTTTGGTTTTTCTATCCATTGCTAAGATATAGCCTATAGCCATTGGGGGTTCGAAACCTGTTTATTTAATTATTTAGCTTATTGCAGTACATTATTAGAGAATGCACACAATGTGTCATTCAAAAACAATCAACAACGTACTTGAAATAAAAGATTAAAGTTGTAAGTCTAGATTTTTCAATCAGACTGTAGCAGCTGTAGATGTTTTAACAAACCGGTGAGCCAGCTACATATAAACACAAAATAATAGCCTAGTGCAAACGTAAATTCACTTCTATACCATATAATAAGTTATGTCTGTACATTAAATTTTTGAACAAATCATACACAACTGACTGCGAAAGAAACAAAGCCTGAGTGACAGATATAACATTAAAGAGACGCTATCCATCTGTCCGTGACCATTCTTTTAGTTTCAATATTTTATAACAAATATATTATTTACCCAGAAAAAAGTATTCAGTGTCCTTCCCAGTAGTACATAGGCCTACTATTTCTTTGACAAATTTAATCAGGATCGGTTTTGTTGTTTAGCCATAAGAATGTAACAATTAGAGACACAGAGTTACCTTCGTATTTAAAATACTAGTGTATATCACTGGTAATCCCATGCCATTCTTATAAAACACTGTGGTGTAAGAGAATTTAATACATACATTAAATCGTTTATTTCAGCTAACATAGAATATTGTGGACTAATTATTACTCAATAGGCGTTCATAAGGGTTATTCATTCGTTTGTAGTTTGCGCAAGTAATTTATCTTTAGAAATTAAAAACTAAACTGTTTAAACCATGTTGGATATTGCAGAAACGCAGCTAAATTCATTTTTGATGCTGGTCAGAAAAATCGGAGAATATTTTTGAGAGAGTGTAATCAATATTTTTCGGCGTAAATATACACCACACACAATTACAATTTTTATCTATTAGTTCATCAAATGGAATATCTAAGGGTCCCAGACCGATAAGGATTTATTCTTGGATATCCAATATTATCGCTGTATTGCAACATCTCGGCACATTGTGTTGTAAAATCATAGATTCTTCTTTATGAAAATTCACAAGAATTAAAAAAAAAAAAAAAATTAAGATAATGGTAGACGAAGCTGCAAGGACCTCTCTATAGAAATTTCAGGAAATAGCATTTGAATATAGAAAAAAAAGGAGAAATGATGTAGCTCACCTGATAAGTCATGTTCTTTCAAAGTAGCATAAAGAAATTTTTCCCTAAAGAACATTATCTCAGAACAGCCGCTGAGTCCATCAGCAGCTATATACCAAGGTTTTTTTTCGGTTTCCGCTTCCATCTTTGTCTAAGAAGTTATAAAGCACAAGTTTATGAAATCTTCTCTTACCTGTTTCAGAAATTAACAGATAGAATTATAGCGAATTTATAAAAGCATTACCCTTATTAGCATTAACACGAGTCGCCAGGTCAGGGAACTTTCGTCTGCCTTTACTAGTTCAACTTACGTCAAGAGTCGCCTTATTGAAAAAATTGTGGCAATTAAAGAAATAAAATTACATTTTATTTTCATGTTTTACATGAGCCACCACGCTCAGAACAGTCCTACAAATTCTGCTAGCTGTAGAGAAGATAATCTTTATCATTGTCAAAATGAAAGATAAAATGATATTATACTGGGAGATATAGATTGGATGCGTTGTATATTTTCATTCACTTATATTATAAGTTACACAATTCAACATTTATTCATATAAAAAACTATGATGGAAATTATATTATTCACATACATGGTACATATCATGCACACAAGGAATACAAGTAAAAAACCAACAAAAATTATTATCTAGCCAAGGAAATCTCATCATTAATAGATGAATTGAAGTCTTATCAAACAAAGCAACGTATGATGCTAATTTTTACTTTCTCATCATAACTAACTGACATGAAACGTGTCCGAGCATCAGACATGCTGTAAATATCACAATCTTCCCATCTCACAAATAAAAATTACTACTCAGCTAGCTCAAATTTAAAATAATTATGGGTCCAGAGAAAATGAGAACATACCTATCACGCATATTCCCAATCAGGACATGACGGGTTACATCACGTGAATCGATCTGCACATGGAATGAAGTTTGTGCTTAGTTTACCACAATGTTTGTTAACAGCAGACTGCTCCGCTGACTGTGTGACCTTCGAGCCACTGTTCTATCGCACAATAACGCTTAACACTGTGGAGTTGAATGCTACGCACTGTCCTACTCACCATAGCCCAGTTCAAGTACAAGATCCAGTGACCTCTTGCGAAAGTCTATCACCAGCTTCGCAAATCCACGGGCAGCTCTCTTCTTATATCAGTTTGGCTCACAATCATTGGCTGCAACAGTGGCTAGGTGCTTTCATTTTTTCCCCGATTCAGCCACCAAGAAGCATTTGGACACTGGTCACTACAGGTGGCCAGTGTAAATCATGAGAGACTGCGGGAGAAGCAGAGTTCCTACCCGAAGTCAAACAGAGACTTTAGGTCCGGCGTAGCTAAAATATTGCAGGAATGTTTTGTGTTGGCATCTGTCTGGGAATCGTGTAACTTTTCATGTTCTGTGTGAGAAATGTATTTTTTGTTTGTGAAATGTTCAGTTTATGAGATTGTGGAACGTCTCAGCTTTCGTCTAACTCATCGCGGGAAACCACCTATAAATCAAAATCAGACCGGCAGGTACGCGGAAGCCTGGACTCGCGCCAGGTCATGTTGCAGCTGCCCTATCCAGTGGGCGGCGCCTCAGTGCACTCAGCTACACTAACGAGTTTCTCTCCATTTAATTTACGATTACAATAATTTCGTAGCTCGTTTTCTTTGTATGAATTCTTTCCAGTGATGTCTGAACTCTTACAATCTTCGCTGTCACACCTTCCGTTCTGTGTAACCTCATGTCACGAAACAAGCAATTCATAAATCGTTACATAAGAACGCAGTTTTTCTCGGCGTTGAGAATATAAAATTGTTCTCGGGTCACTAGACGAATTAAAGGAGTGTTATAATTACACTTATAATTAGACAATATTTCGCCGATAAATCGTTGTCTTCTCATCCCTCAAAGTTATTCCATCCCACGTTTTAAAAAAATAGCTGGCGTTTCTTCCGAGAGAGCTCATCGACTCCAGGGAAAATCTCCCGCTGCTAGAAAACTGAATGTGGACGCAACACAGTAACAAGGAAGCGCCTTTTCTACGATGACCACCGTTTCCGGTTTAAGGAAGGAACGGCAACAGCTACTTCTCCGTTCCCGCTACAAACAACACATTTGTTTATATTGAAAGTAACACGCGAAACTAAACCTATCATTACAAATTGTTTAAACTACAAATTTTTTTTATTATGTTACGGATAATTGTTGAATTTGTTAGTAATAGATCATTCTACTACACAAAATGTCCAGTTCGGACATCCAAGAGATAGTAGATAACTTGATACTAATTTGCAGCGAGTCAAGGAACATTCAATCCACTGTTTTCTCAAGGTTAGGTGTTATTTAACTCGTACTCGGTAAGTACTGATTTGTGTTTGGTCTGGGTTATCAGAATACTGTCTATCAAAGCAGTTGAAAATATATATGCGAAATATTGTAGATGAGTAGTTTTTATCTCATGAGCATACTGGAGGATTTGGATGAAATTGACAGAATCGCCTGTTCTACTGCATGAAAGAGATTTTCATTTTTCAGAATTAACTGCTCAACGTTTCCTTCTTAATATCATTCCCCTTTGTCATTTTAGGTTAATACTAGCAGAGTTCCCCGCGTTGTCCGGTATGATATAGGTTGATTTGCACACACAGTAAATATTGAAGCTCATAAAAGAGGTCAGTTTTTTGCACTTGTGAAATTTCATGTCAGTCGCTCCATTTTTTTATACATATTTAAACGGCTAACCCCCGGTGTAGCAGAAAAGGGGTTGTAGTTGATTTATTCTTTCTGTATTTTTAGCCATGATATCAGTAACACGTGTACTAAGTTTCATCATAATAACCACAGCGATTCATGCAGCAATAGAAACAATATTTTTTTTTCCAGGAAATGTGGTAAAAACAGAATCGCTCATCAATAAATTACAATTAAAAAAAAACAACACTATGGCAACACTAACAGTTCAATTTCACGTTCAAAGCCACCAGATATTCATTATTTACTGTTAACAGCGATTTTAATTCACTTCCAAACATCAGAGATTGTAGCTGTGCGGCCTTACACCGTATTTCAAAAACCAACAAATTTCACAGAAGGTTCTACTCTAAAGGTTTTAAACAGTTCAAAGCCACCAAATATGCATTACTTACTATTAACAGATATTTTAATTCACTTCCAAACATCAGAGAGAGTGGCAGTGCTGTCTCAGATAGTAACTTCAAGAAACAAAGAAGATATCAAATGGTTTTTTTTCATTATATTATAAAAACTAATATTTTCTACTTTACGTAGTTTCCTCTTCGCATTCGATATAGCCATGTATTGGGTTTAAAGACTAAAAACCAAAATTGAAGAAAGTAAAAGTTACATGCGATAATACGGCTATTACATTAACTTTGTTGTAGGCCATGTTCCGCAGTTGTTGCATAAATATTTTTTAAAATAAAAATCCGTCTTCTAACAACTGGTTTTATTTTTAACTTTCCTCTACCAGACGCGTTTCGCCCTTCTGGAGTGGGGCATCGTCAGTGGCTATAAATAACATAATATTTTGATCATATTTGTGTATGCGAATCTAGTACATTAATTATATACATATATTCATGCTGTAATATTGTATCATCTATAGGTTCAATCTCACAAATCACAAATAATTGTTAAGATGATAAAAAAAAGAAAGATATAGTTTAACATAGAGTGAACAAAACAATAAACAACAGAAATAGGTTGGTATAACTGTATATACAAAACAAACAAATCGCTTTAGACACAATAACTATTTTGGTGTAGTTAAAAGTGCAATTTAACAGAAAATAAAGTGAAGTGAACAATATTAAAGAAGATAATGGTAAACTGTAGGAAGGCACAACGGTGCAGAAAAATGCGGAAGGTGCTGTTCTGGACTGACATGTGCTAGCCACTACAATTTTTAGTAAGTAGAGTGTATGTACATAACTTTGTAACCATACAGATAATTTAGTATTAAGAAGTGAATTTATGTTTGAACATAGATACTATGAAAATAATATATAGAATAATTATAACAGATTGAACCTATAGATGATACAATATTACAGCATGAATATATGTATATAATTAATATACTAGATTCGCATACACAAATATGATCAAAATATTATGTTATTTATAGCCACTGACGATGCCCCACTCCAGAAGGGCGAAACGCGTCTGGTAGAGGAAAGTTAAAAATAAAACCAGTTGTTAGAAGACGGATTTTTATTTTTTTTTAAATATACGGCTATTATTTTTTACGATGTATGACGTATGGATCGTATTTAATTATTATTATTATTTTCACAGGCTGTACTTTCAGATTTTCATTTACTGCTCCGGCGTTATGTTACATTGGAGCATAAGACATACGAAACAAAAGGGTGAAAACCACATCGAAATCTGGGCAGTAGTTTTTTAGTTTTTCTGGTACAAATATATCTGGTTTTCGTTTTATAGATAAGACTCTTACCGAGCGTGTTGGGTGAGCGGTTAACGCTCTGGCTTCGCATTCGGGAATACGCCGGTTCCAATCCCCGTACGGGCATCCAGATTTAGGTTTTCGGTGATTTCCATAAATGACTCCAGGCGAATTCCGGAATGCTTCCTAATACTCCATATTTATTAAAGGCCTTACAACAATTAATGAACGAAAAAAAAGAAGCACCTGTAAAGTAAACACCGGTCGCATAGTCCAGCTTCTCCTATTCTTATTTCAAAACATAAATTTATTTCATTCCAACATCGACAAAACTAATATTGGCAAACTGTATTACTAGTCTTATGACCGGGTTAATCTCTAAAACCTGTGGACGAAATTCCATGTGGTTTTTGCTCTTACGTAAGGCAGTTGTCTAGGTAAATTCATATATATACTGTATAGTATTGTCTATGGGAGTTGAGCAAAAACGATTTTAGAGAAACATTAATGAGAAACATTTGTCTTAATATATGCTGCCTAAACTGTTAAAGATAATTGTAAAATGAAACACAGCCAACCTGTTGCAATAGGTTGGCTGTGTTTCATTTTACAATTGTAGAAATACCGTTGCTGTTGATGCTGCCATGCTCAAGATGTTAAAGATAAGACTATGAAATAAGAATAGAATTTTAAAGCATAAAATTCACGATGTCATACAGTTACATGTAACAGAAAACTTGGAATAAACATCTTTGTGATCGATTTAAATTAGTGATGAAGGCCAACCTGAAAAGTAGTTTTCTGTTAAATACGCCACCTCCATTGCTTAGTTCAAATTAAAAAGTCCTTTGCAGCATGAAATTTGTGTCAGTATTTTATGTAACATAGTTATAGGATAGCGCAAGGGTTGGACCAGCGAGATAGACGCTCATTGACAGTGCGTCAGGCGGTCTGAGTGGAATTAGTACAGCGGAGAGAAGTCAGCTCACTCGTCCATAATCAAATAGCGTTTTGAAGCGCAACGTCTCCTGTGACATATCTCTCTAAACAGAGATTTTTCGAACGTGCATTTCAGCAGTCCACTGACTAGCAATATTTTTAGTTAAATTGCGCTTTTATTTCGCTTTATTTACCTGTAAATAATTAGTTGAAATGAGATTTAATTATTTTTGCATTAGAATTTATTTCATTTACATTAATTAAATAATCTTCATAAACAATTTTATATATAAAATAAACCCCTGACGCGTATCTGTCTGTACGGCCGAACTAATATCGAAAACGCTGAACGAATTTTTGTATATTGAGCATGGACATATTATCTTTGGGAGATGAGCAATAACGACTTTAACAGATCAAGCCGGAGAAACATTTGGCACCGGAGAGTTTTCTTAGAGCACGCTGTGTAAAACATTAGAAATATGGTAATTCAAGGAGTAAAAGCATTATATAAAATAAAAAGGTATTTAAAAAATCTCCGTGGTAGAGTATATCTATCCATAGCAGATAATTCATAATAAGCATGTTTACGATTTAAAGTAGCGGTAAAGAATGTATGTGGAAATTAGTGTAATTTTTCCATTAATTAATAATCGTTATCGAAATTAACTTTTTAGCTATCTCCATTGTTCAAAGCAGATAAAATTTGTCATGCACAGCATGGCATTTGCTTTTGTACCCTGGGGGATATTAAATATTTTGTGCGCTAGTTTACGAGGTGGCCGACCGAGACAAACGCACATGCGCAGAGCGCCTGTCATTTCCTGTTGAGTACGTTAAGCGGGGAGGGACCATGTGTTCGCCCGTAGTTAATGGCATTTTGATGTTTCAACACGTCGAACTGTGACTCTAAAAAGAGGTTTTCGAATGCGCTTTTCAGCGCTACTTCTGTTCATTACAAAAAAATTAAATTATCATTAAATTTTGTTCTCATCTTAATTCATTTGGGTGTGACGGGAGGTATAATTGATTTTATAATTACAACATATTTTTTTATTTATTAACTTTTTATTCATAAGCTTTATATAGAACTCTATATAAAAGTGTAAATTTGTTTGTAGAGGTGTGGTTTTTCGTAACCATAATTTTTAATTTACATATAAGCACATAACACACCAGCGGTCATGCGAGAAACAAGAAGTCAACGGTTGTTTAAACGATATTAAATTTGAGAACATATCACATAATTTGTAAGTCAAATTTGGCTGAGAGTACTATTAACTTAAGAAGATGATGGTTAGAGAATTATAGATAGTAATACCTTGCAAATACCAAACTGTACCGTGAAAAGCAAGAGTTGACTGCCAATATTTCATAATTATATCAAACATTCACCATGCACGCATTAAATAAATTGGCAGCATTTTGTTTTCTGGTGATAAGTAAAAAGTGCTTCTTGAGTCATTAATTCTCTTCACTCGTTATATCTGTGTACTAAATCTATTTAACTTACGTCAAAAAATTGTCAGATTTTGTGAGAAAGAATAATAAATCCCAACAAGAAGTTAATAATATAACGCATACGATAGTCCATAATAAATGCAAACTGGTGCTTGTAGATAATAAGTAAAAGAAAGTATAATTTTGCATACTGGTATACTGGAGGAACTGAGTGATAAGAGCAAATAACTCAGAATTCTTGTGTTAATCAAGACAAATTTGAATATATTACAGAAAAATATGAATTTATGGATCATGGAGAGTCTTGGAAGTATACAACATAAAGGCCAAAGGAAACAATTAAAAAGTACTTTATACTCTAAAAACTCTCTCTCTTGGGATCATATTCCTGGAGTTCAAGAATGTGTTTCCTTATAAATCAACGGATTTTTTTTTTTTTTTCTAGATTGGTTACAGTAATTGCTCTTCATATTAAAATAAAATTTTCAAAAATATTAGTGTAAGTTACTACAGATGTAAAATGGCAACTATTAAAGTTCAATTGTATCTCTTTTCATTCAGAGAAAGTTACTAACCCAAAATTATTGTGCCGCAAAAATTGGTTGAATACTAAATGTAAAAACCTTTATATTGCACTAATTGTCCTTTTGATCCTTACGCACTATCTGTGTAGTAATAATAATCTTCTGCTATCTATTTCCATTTTATTAGCATCACTCCTATTTTGTTGTTGTTTAGTGATACAAACGACAAATTAGAAAGTTTTTTATCCACATAGATTCATTACATAAATGTTCGATCAGAACGACGAAACCTGCGAGTTTCTGCATAATAGTTATAAAAGATAGTTCACATTTCAAATTTATCGTGTCAACTTCAAACTACTCTAGTAGGAAATAATATCGTAATATGTAAAAAAAAGACCAAAATATTTCCTCGCAAAAAAACTGTTACTTCAGTAATTATATGACCTGTATTGATGTCCACTTATATTTACTGAAGGAAGTATGCTTCGTTTCGACACTTTCCAACCTCCATCTCCTGACTTGCAGAAAATAAAGTACTGGTAGCATACTCACGGCTCTCAACTGCTGACTAGGAATATATAGTATCAGTTCATTGGTATAATGTCGATTACAATGTCATCGGGTACATAACAATAAATGCAGGGACTATGTTTTTGAATATTTTTATTCGTAAAATGGATACATCTACTGAAGTTAAGATGCTTTTTATTTAAAATGTTTCATGTCTTTGCAATTACTGCATCCTCCGTAGCGTAGGTCTGAAACTACATGACATTAATCCTGTAGATTTTGTTTCTCTCTGCTTCCAGCAGTTGTCATAATCATATTGGACATCACGAGGCTTTATTGCAAATCAAACCAACTGAGTTGGATCTGTTCTAATAATAGTTTAGAGATATTTTATTCAATTTCAACTGTATCTATATTAATAAACAAAATAATCATTAACATTTGCGCAAAGCTTGCTGGGTTCATAAACAGAATGGCGACATCCTCCAATACCTGACATCAGCAACATCAGTTGTGGACAAGGAATTTTTATACCATAAAAGCAATACTACAACCACACGCACAAGCATTTATCCATGTTTGCTATTTCGGAAGATGTAAATGGGGTTCGTTCACCGAACTCGGTGATAAACATAAAATGTACCAACATCAGATTAATGATACTGGACCCGTCTGAGGTAATAACTAGCGCACTGCTGCTCTACGCTTGCCGATTTTGTTACCAGAAGACCAGTACTTATACGAACAGTTGCATAAGTCTTATTTGCGCCTGCCGTGTGCGTACAGGAAAACCAGTATTTGTAACCTGGTTACAGCAACCACAGATGAGTTAGTTTATACGATGTACTGTGCCACTTAAAAATCAGAACCAAAACTCCAAATGGAGAATCATTTGGAGCAGAGGCGAAAATGTTCCCGCGAAAAATATTGCTCACCCTTTGCAAGTCAACAAACTCTTTGACTAATTAAATGGAACGAAAAGAGATGATAGCACTTGATACATAACTAGTGAGTTGGTGAGTTTCTGCGTAATTAAGTGCAATTTCAGGCCAAAAAGTTTGCACTTTATTTATAAACTTAATTAATATGCAGGATAATCTGTGAAACTTTTTAACTGATGTGCTGTAGAGTAGTTCATTTTGTTGAAACAAAATTTAGCAGAAACGAAGTTCCCGGTCAACATTTTTCGACCGAGAGTGCATTTCCATTAATTGGGTTCCTGAGGAAAGTTAACTATGTAGAATATTTTATAGACCTGTTAGTGACCCAAGCGAAAATACACAAAGCAAGTTTGGCTGAGGACTAATATAGATAACAGCCGCGTTAATTCTAAAAGGATAGAAACATCTGACATTGAATCAAATAGTTAAATTATGGTAGAACATACAGTATTTAACAACAATCTTTTTTTTTCTTCTGCATGTATGTTTCGTTGACGTCAAGATGATTAGAGGCAGGATAGGACTGGGGGCATCATCCCGACATTTGCCTTGAGTGATGTGGGGACACCATGGAAAACTGAAATTGGGGTTATTGATTGTATCGATTGTAATAGATTAGCAAAACGTCTTAAAAAAGTGTTAGCAACCATGTCCAAATATTTTCTGAACTAACATAAAATCTAGAACTTTAGGAAAAAAGACACCTAAAATATTGATGAAATTCGAAGAAATAACTAATACTGCCACTGCAGTTAACTACTATTAAAGACTGGATTGGGAATCGAATCCATGTCCTCCTGAATGCAAGATCAGAGAACACGCTGTTACCAACGTTTAAAAGAAATATTCGTGAACAAATATCAATTACAATGGTAACCTAGTGGTGTAGTTCCTATATATTCAACCTCTGTCACGTATTAATTCAATACACAAATCTTATGGAGTAATCTGGAATCTTATCGATGGCACAGAGCTTTGTAGAGCTGTGTCATATATAAAGTATGGTTTGCTATCGTTAAAGTCCAGGTCAAGGGCTGAGAAAATAAGAGCAGTGCCAGGATTCAAATAGCTTGGGATAAATCGGTTGGCTAAAAGCGATCGTTTGACTACTTCAAATAAACCAAGGCATTTGGCAGTCAAGGGAACGTTCATTATTAAATCCACCGATATTCAATAAAACACTTAATTCTTCTTATGCATTCAATATCTAGATTCAAAGTTCCAGACCAAAAGCACTATTTTTTATCTTATCACTGGTTAAAACAGGAATCATCGATGCTTAAACGTGACTTTTCTTCTTATATAAATTAAGGTGTATTTATGCTCTTCTCTTGTTTCATATATTCACCATATAAGATATAAAATTTCATGGTTAACCAAAATGTATAATATCGTAATTATGAACTTTACTTTATTTGCAATGTTTAATTTTCTCCATACATTCAAACATATTGTTTTCACTACTAAGTAACCTTTGGTTGCTTAGTCGAGTCATAAAGGTTATGTTACTTGAATGAAATACAATTTTCCCCATCACCAGTAGAAACTTTTTAAATTTTTTGTGGATATTTTCAATCTATTTACCATCTGTAATAGTGGACAACTGCAGAGTCAATATAAGTTAATCCTTCGCGTTCCGTCAATATATTAGGCGTTTTTCCCCCCTAAAGTTCTTTAATTTATGTTGCTTCAGAAAATATTTGGACAATTTTGCTATTACTTTTTTAAAACATTTTGCTATTTTTTTTACAGTCAATACCATCAATTTCCCAAATAACTTCTTGAAATATTAAAAAAAGTCTTCCGCTACAGCCCTTACTTCAACTGTAATCTTTACTAAAGGATATATCACACCTTTAAATGTTACCCACAATCCCCTCTCTTATTTTGAAACACTCTTCCATTAGTCCTCCTCTCGTCTTTTTTTCCGTTAGATTCTTTCGCCAAGTTTTCCCTTCTTTCATCGCCTTATGGACGGGATTGTATCGTAATTACAATTTCACACATCTTTCAGCATTCCTGTTTTGAGACACGAGACAAGTGTTACAACATTACAAGATTCATTACTTTGTTATAGACGGTTGGTTCTTATATGACTTATAAAGAATCTTTCTTGGGCCTTTAAAATGTTAAACTATATTGCACTGAAACATGCGCGGAGGCGAATGGTATTGGAGCAATTAATTATTTTTAGACAAAAACTGTTGCGTGTAGCATCATGATGTGGCAGTATGTACACTTACCCGACATAATTCTAGATAAGAAACATCATTATTTTGCATGTAAAAACTGCTGTATAACACTTTTAGTGACTCATATGACGAAAAAGCTAGGTTGAGTTTCATCGGAAGAAACAAGTTTGGGAGCCTAAATGGAAAGACTGGATATTGGAAGAAGAATTAGGTGTATTGAATGCCGGCACCCTATTTAAGGAATAAGACAGTAGATATTTTATACTATAATTGTTTATTTAAGTGAGAAAAATATTGAAGACTAGCGATCAAACACTGCTTCACACGGGTACAGTATATTATGTATAAGCTACGACTAACTGTAATTCCAGATGCCAACAAAAATACTGTTACCTCATTAAGACAGTGGTGTTCTTATGTTAATTTTTACTTCAAATTCTGTGACATACTCTCAAACACAATATCTTTTTAAGAACCGTTACCCTATTGCTACCTCCTTCATCTCGTGATTACTGGTTAAATTTCTACATTCACGGAAATTAAAATTATGGTACATGAAAACCACTCTTTAGCGAAAAAGACAAACTAGCAGCGTGGTATAGTGATTTTTTTTTAATGCAGTTCGACAGAAATGGCGATGAAAAGCACGGTTTAGTTGCCTCTATTCATAGAGCATAATAACAGAGGGACGTGTTGTCGCAACAACGTGCGATTACGGGTACAATAGTGCCGAACATGTAGTTTCCCGCCCGCTTTACGTTATCTACGAGAAGCGACTGACACAGTGTTTGCGCTTCTCTCTCCATCGGCCACGAACCAGCCGACGAAACTGACGCACATTACATCTTGTACGGAACATATTTTTTCTACGTTAAATAATAAATAAATTCAGATAGTTAATTTGGTTAACAGCTAAGTAAGTAGTAGAATTATTATATCTTCAACGGTTTAGGCAGAGCACTCATAGTGCACTGTTATTGCTCTGCTCCCACACGTAGGGTAGTAGCTCAAAGTTTAACACACATAAAAATTTCTCGATAAACGCTTTACATAACAGTGAAAACCACATGAACTTTCATTCAGAGGTACTTGCTTGGTTTTACAAACAGACAGACACGTGCTAAGTGATTTCATTTCGTGCTACGAATAGACACATAGAGTGGTCTGGTGACTGAGTGGGTAAGGCATCTGACTGGAGATCGAGAGGTCCAGTTTGAATCCCTGTCTCTGCTTGATTTTCAAAGGCCCTTAACTTCGAGTAAAACTTCCTGCGTAATGCGAAGTACGCCTGAACGCATTCGTTGTTAGGATTCAAAGTTAAATTATAGTTCTTCGTTACCCGGTAGGGTTGCCGGCTTACGTTAGGTTAACGTGGAAAGAAACTGTCCGTTCTATCTCTGATACCATACTTAGTGGTATATCTCCTTTGAGAGAGTCCAACCAGCCTCTGAGTTGAAGACAACGCTTAGCTCATCGATACAAACTCATCTATATATTGCTTCTGAAGAGAACGTACAGAAATGAAATAGCAATTTTTCAGATATAAAAACACCTGAACGGAAATAAAATGAAAAAAAAGATTCATATTTGACTTCTCTTCACTTGTGTTACCCACGCGAACCGGCTGACACACTGCACATTCGCCTCTCTCTTGTTCATCCATCTTATGCGCCAGTCAACAGAATTATAGTATAGTCTGGTCGCAATTTACATGCCGTATAGGATCACTTTATATTTTGTTTAACAAAGGAGATCACGAAATAACATATATATATGTATGTATATTGCTTAAAAATATTATCCGTGCATGTATAAATTTAACTAGTAATCACGAAACAAAGAAGGGAGAAATAGACTGACGGTTTTTAAAAAAGATATTGTATTTGAGAGTATTACTTAAAAAATATTCTTTTTTCCACTTTTATTCTTCACCGATAATTTAAATCACTTTAAAAGCTCCTTCCAAGTCTTCTCTTGCATATAGGTATCAACTATTGTAGAAATTTTTGTAGATCTTTTATACTCTAATATTCTTCCGCTAATTGTATTGTCGTTTAATTAACATTTTACGCAGCGCATGTAGAGAAAGCACTTCCTCATACTTAAATCACTAAAATTCCTATTGCTCAGCTCCTCTAGATAAAAGGTCAATATTTAGTATGTAGAAACCTTCCTCGAGAACTGCACTGTGCAAAAGAAAAAACTACATAAAATTTTGTCCAGAGGTTCTCGAGATAAACCGAGCCATACAGATAGACAGAAACTTGTAGAAATCTATATTTTACACTGTAAATAGACATTCCGAACAAGTTACCTAAAAAATTTAAAGAATTTTCACCGTAAATTCGTATAATGTGAAAATAGGTGAGTAAAAACATTGCCAGCTAAACATAAACACTCCATAATAATTAATTAATTAATTTTAAAAATGGTAAGTTAACTAGAGTAGATTAAAAAACTTGCCGAATTTTTGGCGTCCTACTTTGTAAATTAACTCGTGATGGACCGATGGATGCAGCAACTAACCTGAGCCTTTTTAACTTTACTTTAAATAAACACTGTTTTTCGCAAGGGCAAGACATCTTAGTTACCCTGGCGGTTTAAGAGACCCTAATAGTGACGAACAAAGTGACCTAGATGCAAGGATGTTATCTGTGGCCAATTTAGGACAGCCCTAAAGCGCCCTGCCTGGCGCCGGGTTAACCGGAGCAGATAGGGCAGCACGCACTAACCGGAACAGACTGCCTCGACCACACCCAGACACTTGTCACGACGGCTCCGGCCTCCACAACCAATCACTTGTCTCCGCTGCCGTCTCTTCTCTGCCCCCCACCCACAGTCCCCACCTTGTTTCCACGCCGCCTGTATCTCTGATGTTATCCTGTTTTCAGCAGAGATTGGATGGCCTTCCCCAGGCAGATTCCGTCTCTGGCTCTATTACTTTCTTCCACTTTTCTGCGCTGCTGTAGCAAATGGTTGAGATATTTCTACATCACTTGAAGAGACACTTGCAAAGATTGACCTGTCATATCGCTGCTTTTGAGTTACTCTTTGATCATTCAGTCACAACTCGTAACCACATTAATGCATCCAATAGTGTAATTAAACAATACTAACCGCAACACGTACTAATTTTCAGTTGTAAATGAGTCTCTCCTTTTTTTGTATCTATCAGTTAATGCAACGAACTAGTGTAAACACTTCATATCTAGCTAACTATAACTTAAAACAAAGCCCACGAAACAATTTTAAATTAGTCTGAAGGTATATTGCTGAAATGATATCTTGTAAAGAGAGCATTCGATGTTTTTATACGGCAAATGTAAAGTCTAATTTAAGCAAATTCTGACTTAAGCTGATACATAAGTATTATCTCACCATAACACTTGAAGCCTAAATATAAAGATAAATTTGTATCCATTTAAAGTTAAGTATCATGATTAATTACATGCGAGATTGAACACCAATTTGTATAGTAGTTTTTTTTTCATAATTTCAATTTTTTGTGGTCGCATGGAGTTGGTTTCTAAAAATTGCATTCTTTTCGTAAATAGGCGATAGATCATTAAGATTCTGTATCTTCTTTTGTACTTTTTGTTTTAGTGTACGTCAACATCTCCGTTATTAATGCTCTATTCCACATGATCTATCGTACATAGGCACTCAGTTTTCGGATTTTTCATAACTTTTCTGCATAAGTTGAGCTGTAAAATATGTCTTAAGGTCATAGGTAGATTACTTTGTATCTGTAATTTATACTTTAAAAAACTCGTAATATCCTCATAATTCTTAATAGAAGTAGGAAGAATAAAATGACCACAAACAAAAGCAAAGTACTTACAGCGATGCAACTTGTGCACAGTGCCGGATCTAGGGGGGGTCAAACCGGGGCTCTTGCCCCGGGCGACAATTTCAGGCGGGCGGCAAAATCATGTTTGAAGGAGCGGTAAATGGCAATTTCGTGTGACGGTGACCTTTTTGTTAGCTCTGCTGCCCCAAGTGGCAACTATCAGGGGGCGGCAAAATCAAAGAATAGCTCTGTACCGCCCCGGGCGGCAAATTCATGTTTGAAGGGGCGGCAATCTCAAGTTTTTTTCCCGACTCGGAAAATTTGTAGATCCGCCACTGCTTGTGTGTGCAGTAAACATTTATTAAACTACTGGTAGGTTAACTTGGCTTAAGTTGATTATTATGTAGATTCCATCCTTAACTTAGTGCTATAATTTGGATAGTGATAGATAAATACAATACATTCCTTAAACATGGTTTTAGAAAGGAAATTATCATATATTTTTTAGTTTGATTACATTCTATACGTAACAGAAGACTAATCTGCAAGATACAATCATAATTCAAATCCAAACGGAAAATCTTAGCCAAATTTAAAAGGCAATATGGTTATGTAATGCTCTTTCGATTGGCCCAAGGCTAACCAGATTGGTTGCTTGTTACGTGTTTTTTGTTTATCTGAAATAATTTGAATATATGTATCTGTAGCGATGAGATCCCACTACTGAAATGTTTGTCTACCGTACAAGGTCAAAAATAACAGCACTGCAATCACTAGGAGCTCACCATCAACCGTAAATGTTTGACAGTTATCGGCCTGGTGGATAGCTGTGAGCATCACAATCAACGAGAAGGGAAAAATAATAAAGCATACACAGCTCGAAAGAGAGATAGCATTACTATATGCTCTCACGGTAAACAATGTAAATTTATGTTCTTCAGTTTATATATATATATGGTATTGCCATGAAATTTTAATATGTTTTGGAAATGTAGGTGATACGTGCAATAGTCTTTCACAAAGAAATCAACTGTAAAGAATTTCAGAAATTCTGAAATCACTAATTTTGTAACTCTTGTCACATGTTTATTGATTGCGTAGAATTAATGAACATGTATTCAGAAGCGATTTATTTATTAATCATAAATTTAAATTACTTGTTACTCGCCAATGTGGCTCAGAGCACTTAAGCGCCGCACACTGGATCGCCGAAGCACAACGGGAGCGAACACGAGCACTGACCACCGGCAGTCTAATTTACTGTGTCAGGTTAGGTTTTGTTTGGGGGCACTCTTTTAATATCACATTTGGGGGAAAATGGCTGTAGTCTCTTAACCTTATTTAAAATCCCAACTGGGTTCTTCTGCACTATTAGATTGTTAGGTTAGAATGCTTCACGGTATATATCTGTGCCATGGCTTTTGTTGTAGTCTTCCTAGGTTGTTGAGTCTGTTTTGTTTTTGTCTGTGTTCATCAATTCTGTTGTAAAAGTCTTCTGTTACTCTTCTGATTTCGTCGACAATTTTTCTTGTAGACGTTACCGCATGGTTCTTCTGTTGGGGCATATCTTGGTAGGTTGAGTATTGTTTTTAAACATCTGTTCTGAACCAGTTGTATGATTCCTATGTTTGTTTTTGATGTGGTGCCCCATACTTGGCATCCATACAGTAGTGCTGGTAATATGACTGAACGGTAGATTCTTAGTTTCATTTCCATGGTTAGGTTTCTGCTTTTTAGTATCGGATATATATTGAGAAGTATGGCTACACCTTTTTTTTCTCCTTCATGTGTTGGCGAAAGGTCAGCGATGATCAACACGCCAGGGAATTTGGCGACCTGACATTTCTGGATGGTTTTCGAGAAGTAGTCCCTTTTTTATAAAATATACTACAGCACTCTTCTCTGGGTTGATACTAATTTTGTTGACCTGGCACCATTTTTCTACCATTTTTATAGTTCGCTGGAGTCTCTTGATATTAGCCGAATTGACTCTTCCGGTTGTGTGGATTTCTGTATCATCAGCAAATTGAACCAACTTCACGTTGGGTGCTGTTGGGAAATCGTTGAAATAAATATCAAATAGGAGTGGAAAAATGACGCATCCTTGTGGGATTCCAGCTCATATTGGATGAATTGAGGATTTGTAGCTGTCAACCGTCACGAAGAATCTTCTATTTGTCATGTAGCTACCGATGAATTTAACACAAAAGTCCGGAATGTTTGTTTGTTGTCGTAGTTTCTTTAGTAGTTTTGCGTGCCAAACTCGGTCATAGGCCTTTTCGACATCTATAAAAACTGCTGCAGTGGAACAGCAGGTATTCAGTCCATGGCTGATGTCTTCGGATAGCCGGAGTAGTTGGCTGACACCCTTGGTTGGAAACCGTATTGTTCCGTACAGGTAGTCTACTCTCTAGTTACTTCCTCTTGGAGGCGCCTTAAAACGATACGCTCCATGATTCTGAATGTAGAGCTAAGAATGCTAATTGGTTGGTAATTAGCTGCACTGGTTAAATTTTTTCCGTGTTTTCGGATAGCAATTATTTCCGCCGTTTTCCATACGGCAGGAAAGTAGCATCGCTGCATACAGGAGTTAATGATTCTTGTTAAGAGAACCATTCACTTTTTCAGTAGGTGCTTCAAGTGGGGATTTGAAATCCCATCGGCACCTTGTGATTTCCTGTTCTCTAGTTTTTGGATACAGCACCTGATTTCCCCCAGAGTTGTTAGTTTAGGTAGGGCAGTGGGTCCTTCGTAATTTCTTCCGTTATTTTATGTTGGTAGTCGTCCGATTGTTGGCTTGCTCGTGGCTGGTACTGCTCGGAGAATTGGTCCGCTAGCAGTTCCGCTTTTGCAGCCGGTAGGGAAAGTGGTCAGCGGGCCCTGTTAATGCTATTTTGGGTTGGCATGATTCCTTCAGGGCGCGTATTAGTTGCCACGCATCCCTGTTCTCGAGTAGGAGAGTAGACATACGGTTCTTCCACTTACCGACTCTTCGTTCTTGGAGCCCGTTTCGCAGTTGGCGGGAATATTGGTTATAAGCCCGGCTGTCCCATGGATCTCTATGGTTTTGTCATAGTCGCCGATGGTAATGTTTGAGGTACTTAAGTTCTTCTAGTTCATTGGGTATTTCATATTATTCTTCTTAAATAGAGTTTATAACAAAAGATTTTTTATAAGCTTCTAGTATTGTTCGGTTGAGGTGTTGTATCGCCAGGTCGATTTTTTCCTCCGAGGAGACGTCAAACGTTGTGTTTAGTTTGTTGTGCAGGATCCGAGTAAAATATGCCCAATCTGTATTTTTAATTATTTTAGGAGCTTCAGTTGTGTAACAGCATTTTTCTATTTTGGCTAGTACCGGTAAGTGATCTGATGATAGCTCATTGACGGATACGGTTGGCTATGTTTTGGACCACTATTATGACGATGACGTCAGGAAGGCACCGTGGGTTTGTTGACCCTAACACTTCAATGTTCCTGTTGTCTGTGAGTTGGAATAAGTAGGCACCCCTTGCGTTGGCGTTCAGTGAATTCCAAGTTCGATGTTTGAAATTATTATTTTGCTGCCTAGAGCCAAAATGGTGTCCTAATCATGTTCTATGATCCATCGACTAGAAAGCTGGTTAGCTGCTACCAGAACTAGGTGTCCTTCCGCCGTCTGGATTTTTACTGCCGTGGCTTCCATGATTAGTAGGTATGGGCCTGGCATACACTGATGTGGTAGGTTCATCCTAATAATAATAGGTGTTGCACTTTTGGGCCGAACAATTCTGTCGCTCCGGTATACCGTCATTCCCGAAACTTTAAATTTGTATTTTGGTTTTAGGAATGTTTCGCTTGTGAGAAAGATGTTTATTTTGTGGTTTTTCTGGTATTTAGTTCTATGCTATTATTCTTCAGTCCATTCGCGTTCCAAACTATGATGTTTAGGTCATATTGTTTTCTTCGATGTTGCGCCATTTACCCGAAGAGTGCTATACGCATTTCAGAATAGCTAGAAACTTGATATAATATTTTTCCATTTTTTTTTACAGTGTTTTGGAAATCAACTGCGAACGTTGAGTATAGGTCCAGGGGTTCATCTTCGTTTTTTTCGTTTTGGCGAGTCGTTTCTTTTTTTTTTTCATTTTGCCGATTTCCTCTCAGTTTGTTGGCGTATGATTCTCTGTTTCTGCTTGTAGATCGTCCTGATTGGTTCGCCTGCTGTTTTGTGTTCGGGATCGGTGGGATGTTTTGTTTTGTTTCGACGGTGTCCTTGTTCAGTGTCATTTTCCTCTTGTTACCTTTTTTGCAGTTTAGGTGGATTTAGGATGGCTTGGCAGGCAGGGCATTCTCTCCAAGATGCTACATGCTTGCCTTGGCAGTTTACACATCTTGCCTTTGTGTTGTTAGATATTGTGCAGTCTTTGGTGTGGTGTGGTGTGGGTCTGTACACTTTACACACCGTGGAGGAAGGTGGCAGTCGTTCGCCGTATGACCGTGGCGTTGACATCTAGAACATTGAGGGGGGCCCAATTAGTTGCGATAGCGTTCTGTTTGCACTTTGGTATCTAAAATACATGGCTCATTATAGATGAGAGCAGTTTTGGGTCCAGGGTCTAGAGTCACCGAAAAGGTTGTCAAGGTTAGCTGTCTTGTTGTTTCATCGCGTTTCTTAAACTGATGGCTGGCGACAATGTCATATCCTTTGAGTTTTAGGGCTTCTCCAATGTCGTCCGTATCCACGGAAGGTGGAAGTCCTTTGATCACCACGTGTAGGCGCCATTCCATTGGCATTTGGTGGCTATAGTAGTGAATTTGGCGTTGGTAGAAGAATCTCCTTAGAGTGGAGTAGTCATTCCTAGATTCCACAACGTATTTCAAATTATCCCCTCTGAACACCACTTTTAGTGATCCTTGTCCATCTGGATAAAGTTTGCAGTTTGGTAGATAACTAGAGGTGGGGTGTGTTTTTGCACTTTACTTGGCGCTTCAGCTGTTTCCTGTGGTTCTGTTGTTGGCTCCGTGACAATCATCCATTCTAAAAGAGGTTCGAAACGGTTTTTCGTTGGAATCTCAATTTCTTTCCTTGTAGGTGTCTAATGGGCTTCGTTGTTTCCGTTTGTTAAGTAAGCTCGAATTTGTTGGGTCGTCGTCGTCTTCGCAGTTCTCATTTGCTAATTCACTGTTGTCGTCGACTTCGCTACCACTGATAGCCATTTCTGTAGCTTCACTGTCGCTGTTGGTAGATATGTCACGTTCGTCTAGTCGAGCCGATGGTCTTTCACAGAGCTCGGGGTGCGTTGTGACAGGTCTGTTGTGGGTTGCCGTGGCAGCCCTAAGTTCGTTACTGTTGCCTTTTATGAGATATCTACTCTTAAATGAGTTACACACGATACTGGAATACACACTTTACTTCGCGGTTGCAGTCGATCGCGTCACACGATGCGATGCGTAGCTAGAGCTCATCTGGCGTCACCGCGTACCGGCCGTCTTGTTTACGATTTTTAGGCGGTTTTCTGCAATCATGCTCATTCATCAATGTTCATTAATTGATAAAATAGAATAACCTATACCTTCCGCGTAAAAAGCAAACATTTTTTATTATCTTTTGCTGCAGTTCTGTCACCTTCTTTTTACATTACCGGAGAATGCTTCTTTGATCTGCTAAAAAGATTTCTATAACTCATTCCATACTGAAAACTAGTTAGAAAAACATTTTCGATAAGCCTCGTAAACATTATTGCATAGCGCCACTTCACACCACACTTTTAACTTGAAATAACACATCAGCGAGGACTGAAATTAACTTGACAGAACAAAATTATAATTATTTTAGCAACGAGCGGTGTAGTCACACGCGGGCAATCATAATCAAAACAGCTTTATTTCAACAATCAAAACTTTCCCGTCGTACTGATTCAATGTAAGCTTCACGGGTATTCAGCCGGATAGCGTTATAAAAAAACAACGTTTCGACAGTTGTCTTAGTAGAAGAGTAAGCCCGTCTAGGCAGTGGCTTCTAGCTTACAACACCTGAGACTTTCCGCACCTGATGAAGACAGCAGAGCCAGCCCGGGTGACGTATGAAAGCGAATTTCAGTCTAGTTACTACATGTCTAATGTTCGAATCATAATGTGCGTTAATACAAAGGCTCCGGACGCGTGCAATCGAACGCTATGACTTCATCACACGCATGGGCGGCACTGTCAGTATATTATATGTTTGTAGAGGGCAAATGTAGGTGGCTGTAGGATAGGGGGTAGTTGGGTGTGTAGGGAAATTGCCACCGGAGCGTGTGCTCCATTGCCGTTGAATTAAAAAAAAAAAAAAAACATTATAGAGATAATTTAACGAATGAAGTAAATAATACGCACATGCTGTTGTGTGTAGTGGACTTATTTTAACTGTGACGAATAATATTTATGAAAAGCCACGTGATTTGTCTCGTGAATACTCCTCCCGCCCCTCTCCCCCACGAAGCCCAGCGTAGCTTTCTACCCAACCCCTCCTCCACCTTGACCAAGCCACGTAGTTTATGGACGCTCCATTGTTAACAGGGTTTCGATTTGAGGCGCAATCTGCTTTTTCTGTTGCTTATTTAAACACAATATTTTTGTTGTAACTTGAAATATTACTACTGCTAATAATTAATCGCTATAAAGCTATCACATAAGATTTGTCGCCTCAAAGATGTTAACTTCGGAGGATTCTATAATACAAAGTGCCATTCCGTTCTTCATTTGTCTCACATGAAATGATTACCAGAATCCTCAGTATTTTTAACACTTGTCAACATAGACAACGCATATTACCAGAACGTATTAATTTCTTGACAGAGCTTCGATTTGTCACGTGTTGTGCCTCTGTCGTTGAGGGATTTACGAACTGAATAGTAATTATAGATTAATGACTGCTGGTGAGGGGGTAAAAACAGAAAATCATAGGAATACTGAGTATAGATCCATTGTTAGAAAAATCACTAATACTAAAGAAACAGAAGAAGCTTTTGAAAAAATTAAAAAAGGGGGTAGATGTGGTAAGGCAAATGTTAGTGCTGAAATATCACAAAGCCAGTGATAACAGTGTTACTGGTAAACTGTAGAAGTATAATGAATAAAGTCATTGAATTTGCAAACCTAACTGAGATACATGAACCTCAAGTAGTTATAAGAGTAGAGTCCTGGTTAAAAGAAGGAGTACTAGACTATGAGGTTTTTCCCAATGGTTACCGAGTGTACCGCAGACACAGGGGAGCAACTGGGGGAGGGGTATTCATACTGGTTAGCAAGGACTACTACAGTTCACTGGTGTTTAAAGACCATGACGATGAGTTACTTGGGGTAGACTTCTGGGGAAATAAAAAAGAAAAAGTCAGGGTGTTGGCTACTTACCGTAGTGGAAAAATGAATGATAAAGATTAGGCTCTCGGGGAGAAACTAAATTCACATTCAGAATTCAGAAGTGAGCATAGAATGGTCATCATTGGTGGGGATTTGAATCTACCAGGTGTCGACTGGGTAGGAAAGAAGATTAATAACACTAAGGAACAATGATTTGCAAATACCTTAGTAAGGTAAGGAGGCTTTACACAGGTGGTCGAGCATAAAACAAGGGGACAAAACATATTGGATATTTTCCTAATAAAGTCGGATGATAACCTAATCGGGTGTCAAGTAACCGAAGGAAAAAGTGATCATAATGCTGTTCTGATGGATATAAGGGGATCCAGTAAACCAGTGGCCAGAATTGAAGGGGGAAATAGATACAATTATAAAAAGGCACAAATCTTGGAACTGAAAAGATATTTCAGGATTAATTTTATTAAATGGAAGAATGGCACAAGTTCAGTGGAGACAAAGTGGAAAGAGTTCAAGGAAATGATAAGAAAGGGTGAAGAAATGTTTATTCCAAAACAGAGACTAAAGAGAAGTACATAACCTTCATACTATAACAGGGAGGTGAGGAGGTTAAAGCGATTAGTGAGACGAGAACATAACTGAGTTAAGAAACAGCAAGGCAGTAGGGAGGTCATGAAACAACTATCAAAGGAATTATTAATGTCAGAGAAACTGTCTAAGGATGAGTTTATGAAGAATATTATTGGTGCAGGGGGACCTCTGACTGATGCATCTAGAAATTTCTACAGCTATATCAGGAAACCGAGGGGAAGAGAGGGTATTGAGACAATTATAGATAATGATGGAGAAGAAGTAACGGAGGATTTAAAAAAGGCAGACTTATTGAGTAATTGGTTCAGTGAGTCCATTAGGAACAATAATTCAGGGGTTATATCTGAAAATGAGCCTATCACCACACTTGGAGAGGAGCAGATTAGAAAATTTGAAATTAAATATGAATATATCATGAAGGAACAAAGGAATCTAAAAAAGCATAAGCGGGCTGGTGTTGATAATATTACTACAGTTGTCTTAAAGATGGTAGGATGGGACATTGTACCTTACCTTGAAACATTATTCAAATTGAATCTGGATACTTGTTGTTTACCAGAGGACTAGAAAAGTGCGATAGTGGTACCGGTCCATAAAGGAGGGGTGACAAACAGGGTTGAAAACCATAGGCCAATACCTTTGACATCAGTGGTAGGTAAATTAATGGAGAGATTAATATGCAACCATATTAAAGGTGTCTGCGAGGAAAGTAAATGGACAGGGGAGGTCAAGTTGATAGTGTGGCACTAGATCTTTCAAAGGCCTTTGACAGAATGAGCCATAAAATGGCGATAAATAAGGTAAAAACTATTGGAGCCGATAAAAAGGTGATTTCCTGGGTGGAAGAATTCCTGAAAGGTAGAAAGCAAAAAGTTAGGATAGGAAATGCAGTATCAAAAAAAGAAGGAGTGAACATGGGAGTCCCACGGGGTAGTGTATGGGGATCATTGTTATTCGTTATTCTAATGAATGATTGTTTAATGGTTTACTGTCAGAGAATAGATTGTTTGCAGATGATATAATGTTATATAACAGGATCAAAACAATAGAAGACTGTAAACAGCTGCAGGGTGATCTAGATAGGATAACTAGCTGGGTGAGTCAATATGGGATGAAGATAAATGCAAAGAAGAGTGAGTTTATTAGGTAAAAAGAAGAAAATCTAAAGGTGGGGAAGGAGCTACTTGTTGAAGACTCGAAATGTAAATACCTAGGCATTACACTTGATAGCAAACTTAACTGGGCAGGACACATTGGACAGGTGGTAGGGAAGAGGTTCAAAATCCTTCACCTGTTGGAAAGAGTGATGAGGGGATGCACTAGAGAAGTAAGGGAATTGGGGTACAAAACTTTTGTCAGACCACTGCTGGAATATGGTGGTGTAGTTTGGGATCTACATTTTGGGTATCAAATACAGGAGTTCGAGGGGGTGCAGGGGAGGGCTGCCAGGTTTGTCTCTGGAAATTACCGCAGAACACAATCGGTAACTAATATGATAAAGGAGCTGGAGTGGGATTCATCGGAGGATAGAAGGAGGGTGAAGAGGGTCATGGGAGTGTAAAAAGCCTATATTGGTGATGAAGCATGGAAAGATATTGGTGGGAAAATTAAGAGAGGTTCTTGGGAGGGTAAGGTTGACCATGACCACAAGTTGGCACTTGATTTCAGGCATGAGGATGTGGGAAAGTGAGTGAAGGACTGGAATAAATTGCTAAGAGAAGTTATGAATAACTTACCGGAAACACTGAAAGAATTTAAAGTAAAAATTGGTAGAGGTCAAAAGTATGTTGGAAAGGGAAAGGGACGGGGTGTAGGGAGATTGCCACCGGAGCAGGCGCTCCATCGCATTTTTTATCAATTATTATTATTACTGGCACTGTAGACCATTACAGAAGCTTTAGTTTGACTTTACTCATGACACTGTGAATGCTCTATAGAAATGTTCCAGTCGCTTCACAAAATATTTTACCCAATGGTACAAAATGTATGGCAAGCACGCAGTACGATGTGCTCCGCCTGATTCGCTAATGCAAATTCTTTACTACTCACACCTGACAATCCCAGAAATTTAGTTGAATATTGAGAACCACAATGCAAATTTTTTGTTCTATAGGCCTTTAAACTGATTTGCACTTCAGGCAAAGCTTTGCTTTTGCTAAGCAAAGTACGTTAGAACGCTCTGTTTCTTGGATTTTACGTTAATTATCCCGTTTAGGCTACGTAGATAGCTGAGACTGAGGTGCGTTAGGTGCCACATTGAAACTAGTCATCCCGGCGTCCCAAATACTATTTGGAGACTTTGCCATCAATGTTATATGCATTTATGATTTTTTTCAGTAAACTGTCTTTTTAATTTATTATTCCTTTTCAATTTGTTGTTCCCTTCTTTATAAACAAATTATTTTATCCTTCCCCGAGGAAAAGACATCCATTCCGTTGTTTCATTTAAGATATTCATAAATACTACAGCTCATCTTCCAGAAACCTTCAATCCTTCATTCCAAATTTGCCCCACTTGATAAATATTTTTAATCACTCATTTAATTTTCATATTAATTTTAATCTACATTAAATATTACGCTTCACTTCATTGTCACTAACTGCAAAAGCCAGTGGTTACTATTTCTGTAGTTCTTAAAATCTGCTTTTTGGTTGTGGCTATGCAGGATTATGACCTTCATCTTTCGGAGGGTATAAAATGCAATGTCTTCGTCAAATTTAGTCTTTCATTTAATTTAGTATTCATAAATAGTAATTTATTCATTATGCGATTTTAATTTAATACGTATCTCTGGGTGAACTTTAAGCCCTTACACGCCTGACTAATTACACGTCATATTAAAATAATTAATTAAACTGATTGTTAGCATGCAACAGTTATGGTTTAAATTCAGCACTAATAAGATTAAAATTCTGCGAAACACAACCCAATCAGTAACTACGAATAAAAACAAAACTGTTGCAGAGTGTGGTGAACGCGTCCGTGAATTTTTCCTGCTGCAGTGAAAACCGCATTGCAGCGACATATATTAGCTTTTTTCTGCTTTCTGTAACATTAGAAATATTAGGAAACTAATATAGATTTGTTTTTTTTCTAATTTTTAATAGGGTAAATGCATTCCTAGCCAATAGAAAGAAAAACAAAGGTATAAACTTTTAAAAGTTTGAAGAGTTTTACCCATATACATCAACGATCTATGCGACATAATAGGGGGGATGAAAAGATTATTTGCCGATGATGCTATAATTTATCGCGAAATAAAAACCCAGGACGACTGCGCTTTGTTACAAGAAGATATTATGAAAATAATTGCATGGTGTAAAGATTGGCAGTTGGAGTTAAACGCTAAAAAGTGCCAAGTCATGCGTGTAAGTAAAAAGGTGACACCATTTAACTATGAATATACGATTAATGACACTGTCCTTAGAACGGTAGATTCCGCTAAATACCTAGGGGTAACAATTCGTAATAATTTGTCGTGGAATGAGCATATCGAGAATGTAATGGGAAAAGCAAATCGTATGCTCCGATTTCTAGGTCGTAATTTAAATCAATGCACTCAGGAAGTTAAATCGATTGTATACAAGTCACTAGTACGTCCTCACTTAGAGTATTGTTGTTCTGTATGGGGTCCCCATCAAAAGGGGTTAATGGAGGCTTTAGAGAAGGTCCAAAGAAGAGCCGCCCGATTCGTGACAGGTATATATAGTTGGAGGGAAAGCGTAAGTGCGATGTTGAAGGAGTTAGGTTGGGAAGACCTGGAACACCGAAGGCGTTGCTCTCGACGGAAGCTAATTGAAAAATTCACGACAGATGTATTCCGGAATGACAGTCAGCAAATATTGCTACCAGCAACATTCATATCTCGAAATGACCGTGAAAATAAGAGAAATCAGGGCCAGAACCGATTCATTTCTGTACTCATTTTTCTCACGAGCTATTAGGGAATGGAATAGAAAGGATTTACCGGGCGAGTAAACTTAAAATCCGACAGAAGTAGAGTTCGATAAAGCACTCCAGCCATCCTGATCTGGGTTTTCCATGGTTTTCCCAGATCACTCCACGCGAATGCGGGGATGGTTCCTCACAATATCCCTTATAACCCTTCCAAACCATAACCCTTTTCGATAGGTGCTATGCACCCTCCGCCACACACTTTTAGTGAATCGCGGAGTAATAATAATAATAATAATGTCGCGTTGGAACCGGGACAGGTGTGAATTCGAAGGTTACTTGTCAATGAACACAGCACTTAAACTGAGAACAGGTTTATTGAGAACTCAAACATACACGCAGCACTGACTGCCTCTTCGGGCAGAATGGCTCTTCTATTTATACACAGATAGAACGTACTAGAGATTACAAGAGTAGTTAACAAATGAAATGTGTAGAAGTTACAAGTGACCTTAGGAAACATGTAGAATCTTCTGGAAATAATAAACAGAATTAAATAATTTTTGTCAGTGGGCGGGATTGAACCGGCGACCTTCGGTACCGCAATTCGTGACGCTACCCGCTGCGCCATGCTGGCAGACGGTACACTGGCGTTCATGCGGCATTGCTCCCTCTCCTGAGGAAAACAGCGTCCCGCTGTTAGATTTCTTTTGGGGCACGCTGAAGTGTCCTGGATCTTGATCTTGTCGTGGGTCCTCTGTATGGCAGTTCTGGAGGGCCCCTCCTGTTTGTACTATTATCTTCCTGTCCGACTTCCTCAGTATCCAAACCGTCCTCAGAGTCCTTGAACAAGAAGCTGGTTGTGCCTAGCTGCTCGTCAGGATTGTAGTAAGGCTTCATGCGGAGGACGTGAACAATGTCCCTTCGCTTTCGTCGTTTCGAAGACGGCTCATAATCCTCGACTTCGTATGTGACGTCTGACCGGCGGCGTATGACACGATACGGACCAAAGTACCGCTTCAGTAACTTTTCTGATAGCCCAACCTTCCGGACAGGGGTAAAAATCCATACGAGATCTCCTGGGTTGTACGCAACAGGTCGGTGCTTGCCGTCATACCGCTGACGGTCCCTCTCCTGGGTGGCCAGTGTTCGTATGCGAGCCAGCTGTCTTGCTTCTTCGACCCTGGTAATGAGCTGTTTTATATAGTCATCCTGAGTGTCGTCCGGCTGGAATGGGAACAGCGTATCCATTGTGGTCTCAGCTTCACGGCCATGGAGCAGAAAAAACGGAGTGAAGCCTGTCGTATCTTGCCTTGCTGTATTATAAGCAAATGTGACCACTGGCAGTATTGTATCCCAATCCTTCTGCTCAACATCCACATACATCGACAGCATATCGGCTAATGTCTTGTTGAAGCGTTCTGTGAGACCGTTTGTCTGAGGGTGGTATGCAGTTGTCATCCTGTGGACAACGTCGCATCTTGACATGACCTCTGATACTAGTCTTGACTGGAATACCTTTCCACGATCGGATATCATCACACGTGGTGCTCCATGCTTCAAAATAATGTCTTCTACTAGAAATTTTGCAACCTCTGGAGCTTCTGCAGTCGGCACAGGTTTGGTGACAGCGTAGCGCGTGAGGTAGTCGGTGCAGACTATTATCCATCGGTTACCGGTTGTCGACTTCGGGAACCTCCCCAAAAGGTCGATCCCAATTCGGTGGAATGGAACTGCTGCTAGGTGGAATTGGTACTAGATGACCTGGAGGTAATTGCGGCACATGTTTCCGTCGCTGGCACTCTTTACAGTGACTCACATAATGCTTGACAGATCGGTAGAGACCCTTCCAGTAATACCTGCGTCTGATTCGGTCCAGGGTCTTCACAAATCCCAGATGACCGGATATTGGAGCGTCGTGGAAATACTTGAGAATAGCTGGCTGGAGATGAGCTGGAACGACCAGAAGCCACTTGGGGCCTAGTGGATCGTAGTTGTTCTTATACAATGTCCCATCTATCAATTGAAACCCTCCTTTGGCCGGTTCTCCTTTCTCCAAGGCGTCTATGGTTCTTAATAACTCTGAATCTTCCCTCTGTTCAGCTGCAACGTCACCTAATTCAGCGAGGGCTGAAATTCCATTCATGCTGTTGTGTTCTATTAAAGGATTCCTTGAAAGGCTGTCGGCATCCTTGTGTTTGCGTCCGTTTTTGAATACCACCGTGACGTCGTACTCTTGAAGTCTAAGTGCCCATCTTGCTAGTCGACCTGATGGATCCTTCAAGCTGGTTAGCCAACATAAAGAATGGTGGTCTGTTACGACGGTGAAAGGTTTGCCGAATAAATACGGACGAAACTTGTTGATAGCCCAGACAACTGCGAGGCATTCTTTCTCGGTTGTAGAGTAGTTTATCTCGGGCTTAGAGAATACTCTTGATGCATAGGCTATCACCTTCTCAGCACCTTCCTGAATTTGCACAAGCACTGCACCGATCCCATAACCGCTGGCGTCAGTGTGAAGTTCAGTTTCTGCATTCTCGTCGTATAAGGCTAGAACTGGTGCGGAAGTTAGAGCCTCCTTAAGTGCCTGGAAAGATCTTTCTTTAGTTTCATCCCAGTAAAACTTGGCGTCTCCCTGCAAAAGTTCTTGCAGTGGACGTGCCATGTTACAGAATCCTTTTATGAAACGCCGGAAGTATGAGCACAGCCCAAGAAAGCTTCTCACATCACGAATGTGCTGAGGAGTTGGAAATTCCATGACTGCCCTTACTTTATCTGGATCAGCGCGGACGCCATCTCCGTTGACCAGGTGCCCCAGGATTTTTATCTCTCTGGCGACGAAGAGGCACTTCTTCGGATTGAGGCGGAGTCCTGCAGTCTGAACACACTTCAGCACCGTTGACAGGCGACTCAGATGTTCTTCAAATGTTTTCGAGAAAACAACAATGTCATCTAAATAACAAAGACACGTCGTCCACTTAAGGTGTCGAAGTAAGTTGTCCATCATGCGTTCGAATGTGGCCGGAGCGTTGCATAATCCGAATGGCATTACTTTGAATTCATAGAGGCCATCAGGTGTAATAAAAGCCGTCTTTTCTCTGTCAGCTTCGTCAACCTCGATTTGCCAGTAGCCTGTCTGCATGTCCATGGTTGAGAAGTATGTAGCTCCTTTCAAGCAGTCTAAGGCGTCGTCGATGCGCGGCAGTGGGTAGACATCTTTCTTTGTGATTTTGTTCAGCCGCCGATAGTCGACACAGAATCGCCACGTACCATCCTTCTTCTTTACGAGGACCACCGGAGATGACCAAGGACTCTCCGAAGGTTGAATAATGTCATTATGCAACATCTTCTCCACTTCCTCTCGAATTATTCGCCTTTTCGACTGGTGACAATCGGTACGAGCGCTGGCTAATGGGCGGATGATCCCCAGTATTGATACGATGCTTTATCGTGGGCCGTTTCGTCTGACCTTTTTTTTGCTGGGGTGTGAATACACCAGAGAATTGGCGTAGTATAGCTAACACCCGGTGGTGTTGTTCCTTGGTCAGGCCGGACCCTATTGGCAGTTCCATAGTTGTTTCCTCCAGCGTGTTGTCGGTACTAGTAACTAGAGCATGGATCTTCGTTAATGACGTTGAGCTCGCCCTCCTGGACTGGTTCAGCTGTCCCTATGCACATTCCCTTGGGGATAATTTGTGACTGCTCGTGACAGTTGGTGATCCAAATGTCTCCTCGACCACCGATAATGCTTATGATAGCCGCTGGTATGTAGATTTCTTTCGTGAGCCTAATAAACTTTTCTACTATCGACAAGCACTTCAAGGTTGCGGTCGTCCGTGTTTTTGACTGGGACTCTTCTCATTGCGAACGGCGGGATTGTCACGTTGTCAACGGCGAATAACTTCCCAGAAGATTCTGTGTTACGTGTACCCGTCGCAACGACTTCTTCAATTTGCAGCTCAGACGTTCCACAGTCAATGACAGCTTGGGATGCCTTAAGGAAGTCCCATCCAAGGATGACATTATGACTACATTCTGTTAAAATGACAAATTCAACTGGCTGGGTCCTGTTGTTGATGGTTATTCTCGCGACACAAGCTCCAGCTGGCTGGACGTACTTTCCATTTGCGACCTTTAGCACAGTTGCCCCCGTATCACGGAACATTGTCTTCTTTAGTGTGCGACGATAATTGTCCGACAATACGGAGAAAGAAGCTCCTGAATCAACCAGCGCCCGGACAGGTTGGCCGTCGATTATAACGTTGATGAGATTTCCCGACATCTTAGTGACTGTCATCCATGGAGGATTTTCATCTGCGGCGGCCCTCACCTCCGTAGATGGTCGCCTTGCTTAGTTTTCCTGCGTGCGGCGGCTAGGGGAGCGGCTGGTAGCTCTGTCCGCGACGATGAACGGCAGCGGCGCGTCGGGGATCGACCTCGTCTAGGGTACGGCGATGGGCTTCTTCCCGTAGGTCGACCGAACTCGTCAGCGGGTGGCTGCCTGGGGTAGAACTGTTCGGATGGCGGACGTCTTGCGGCAAAATAATCGTCAAATACTCGTCTTCTCTCTCTGCAGTAGCGTATGACATGTCCAGGGCGCCCACAGTGGAAACATACTGGCGCGTTGTCTTCTGTCCTCCAGACGTCCGTTCGTCTGCGGGACGTCATAGGTGCCGGAGGATTTGGTTGTGGCCGTGTCGGCCGGTTCCTAGGCTGCCGTTTGGCAGCTGCAGCATACGTCATATCAGGGCGAGGCCATTCTTCACGTCGAGTGCGATTGGCTCGGCAGACAGGAGCTATTTGTCTGAAATACCTCTTTTTTCCGCCGCGTCGGCTCCTTCATGACCCACTGGGCTTACATCCATGGCCATGATCTGATGCTCACTCGGTTCAAGAGTCCCAGCTGCCATGAACTGTTGTAATTCTTCTCTCACAATTTGTCGTATGAGAGACGCAAAAGTCGTGCTGGTCTTCCACAACTGCCATAGGGACTACGTTGGGAAGTCTGTCATACTTCTTTCGCCCAACCCTCCTTTGTTGCATCTCCTCAATCCGCCTGGCACCACTTGATGAACTCCTTCCGTCGTAGCGACGTCTTTTATCAGAAGAGCTTGGTACATGTTCTTCTGCAATACCTTTCATTAGGTGCGTGATTTTGTCGGCTTCAGTCATATTCGGGTTGACTACGTTGCATAGGGCCAAAACATCCTGTATGTAAGAATTGCGTCGGCTCCCCATGTCGTTGGGCCCGGTTCCTTCAGTTGTTCTTCCGCCGAGCGGATTTTGTCGCTGGTGGTCCCCAAACGTTTTCTTAAGTTCCGTCTGGAACATTTCCCAGTTATTCAGTTTTTCTTCGTTGTTCTCGAACCACTGCTGGGCGGTTCCGTCCAGATAGAAATAAACATTTGCACAGCACATGGTATGATCCCACCTGTTTGTACTTGGCGACTCGGTCGAACCCTTTTAGCCATTTGTTAGGATCCCTGTCCAGCGTCTCCAGAGAACACCGATGGGTGTCGAATGTGCAGCTGGCTTGCCGCCATGGGTTTCCTAATGACGCGGACTTTCGGAAGGACGTACTGAGTATATCCTTTGTAGTCCGGTTCCAGTCCGTGTAGGCGGCGACTTTTACGTTGCCTAATCGGAGCCACGACGATGCAGCTGTTGCACAGGGTACCCGGCGTCTCCACCAAACTATGTCGCGTTGGAACCGGGCAGGTGTGAATTCGAAGGTTACTTGTCAATGAACACAGCACTTAAACTGAGAACAGGTTTATTGAGAACTCAAACATACACGCAGCACTGACTGCCTCTTGGGCAGAATGCTCTTCTATTTATACACAGATAGAACGTACTAGAGATTACAAGAGTAGTTAACAAATGAAATGTGTAGAAGTTACAAGTGACCTTAGGAAACATGTAGAATCTTCTGGAAATAATAAACAGAATTAAATAATTTTTGTCAGTGGGCGGGATTGAACCGGCGACCTTCGGTACCGCAATTCGTGACGCTACCCGCTGCGCCATGCTGGCAGACGGTACACTGGCGTTCATGCGGCAATATGTTTAACAAAGGTTATATCAGTGGACCGTCTTATTGAGCGAGGTTGCCGAGACATCATGGTGGTATTTGGCTCTCGACAAGGGGAAGTTAGTTCGATCTGTTCCAGATCGTATGGAGAAATAGCAAAAACTTGTTTGCTATGATTCGTCCTTTAGATAGCGATGTAAGAACTTGGCGACCCATATTGCAATATTACTACAAAATTAAAGTGTAAACAAGAAGGAGGGGCTGGAAGGTTTATAATGACGCTGTGGAAAGGTGTTGACTTTCGGGCCTCGAATTCGAAAGACGCGGTTTGATTCCCAGTGTTCCAGTTCCGATTTCGTTTTTCTACGCTTACCAGAAATTCCTCTAGGTAGTTAAATCAGAAGTCAATGCAAATACCTCCCAGTTCCTTGCCATTTATTATCTGCCAGCTCTAGTGATTTTTGTCTTTTGCTTGAAGCACAATCCAACTGGGTTGTTAAAAATGCATGGCTTTGAGAATTTTGAATCGTAGCTCGTTAAGGAGTCCATTCTGGATGGAGCAAGTTTGCAATGCCGCACCTCTTGTGTACCTTGAATTCTTTCTTAGCCTTTGTCCACTGTTGCCTTAAGGTTACATTATAGCACAAAACATTCATGTACATGAACAAAATTGGGAAACTAAGTTTCTTATCTGGAGCTTCTAATTGAGCCTTTTTATGTGTGGTGCTATCAACTAATAGTGTGGGCAACAAGTTCCGAATGAGATGTTCTTTTTCTAGAATCGGGGAAAGAAAATAAGGAATCTAGCTATTTTTAAACCTCCGACAAGTTTGACTGTCCATACATTCATGGATTCTTTAATGGATAAAAGGAATTCTAGAAAGAAGAATGAAAAAAAGAGTGGTATCAAGCAGGGCTTCTAGCTGTAGACGATACCAAAAAACGGAGAAAATCGATGTTCAATGCCTCGTCTATAGAAGAGCTCTCTGACTTGTGAGTCGAGTTGAACCCTTCACTTGTGAGACTGTCAGCACACTGATACCAGTACACGTTGTTTCCATAATATAGAGAGTGAAAATATCTTGCACCAAATGCGAAAGTCCAGTTTAAATTTTATTGGCCAATATTTACTTTCTTTCTTGCTAAAGATTAAGATTGATTTATCTGTTGAATAGGAGGCGCTAAAGTTCTCAGTACTTCTTCTTGACTTAGGCGCAAAGATGGAGATGAAATGTTTAACACCGCAATCGGGTGTTAACCACCTGCCAATCGTTTTCGGGAATGGCGAACCGTTTCAGATGTTCTATTTCGAGGAAAAAATTATTCGATTTTATCTGATTTTGATACCGGTGTGAACTAGTTTTTAGTCTACTGCTCTACAGAACTGGTATTTAAGCTTTTGTTTCTGACGATGTTACTTGTACCTACTGAGACTGGTTTTTTTTTTTTGGCTGGGCTTTACGTTTGTCGACAGCGTGGTCATTAGAGGCGGGATGGGATGTGGGACAAGGAACGGGAAGGAATTCGGCCTGGAGTGATCTGGGAAACCATGTAAAACCCAAATCTGGATGCACGGCGGGGATTCGAACCCGCGTCCTCCGGAATGCGAGGCCAGAACGTTAACCGCTCACCCATCTCGCTCGGTCGTGATTGTTGCCGATTTGGTAGTTTTCATACGAAAAAGTTTATGAGGGCTTCGTTAGAATTAGGCTGTCTACGAGTTAGGAAGTTCCAGTTTGCTGAACGTTTCTGCGCTGGAATGCGGCGTCGACGTGTGCGTTGGCGGTGTCGGCGGCAGAAACCGGTCGCCCGCCCTCAATGCGATCCGAATTCCAGGAGGCGGCTGTAGCTCCAGGGAACTAGCTTCCGCCCTTCGGCGCCGTCAGAACCTCCGCTGTTGTTGACTTGAGTGAGGAGAGGGCTGTGTAAATCGTCTGCTTGGAGTCCAAGAGACTCGCAGATTAGCACTGTGTCATATGTTATACTCCTTCAGAAGAACGGAGAAAGAACAGGCGATCGCTGATACCAGAAGAAGCAAAACATGCTCTGATATTTCAGAATCGTGGAAAACTCGGGTATTTCGTCGAAATAGCAGCCTAGGTGTTTCTCAATGCAAGCTAACGATATCAGGTACACCTGCAGTCTCGATGGAAATGACATTTAATTAATTTCTCCTGGCTATTAATTTCCTTCAATTTATCCGTCTTCTACTGAAAAATAAATAGATAAACACTAAGGTTTCGGAGAAGCTGTAATTTCTGTAGGATAGTTGACGTCTTGCATGTATCCCTGTGGACACGTTATGCTAATTCACAACAACCAGTTAATATCCAGCTGTCAAACTTCTGATCGTGCATATTAGAATCATCACTCATAAGGACACACGCTATTGCATAGATACAGTTGCGAGCACATACGCCAAAGCATCTGATATACATTGTATGTTCATTTCTTAAAGCTTCTCGCAGAGTAAATCATTGCGTGTTGCAAGATGTGAAATATTTTCTAAACTCAAGTCACAAAGTCGCGATGAGAAATGCGACGCTTACACGTTTGTATTCGTGCAATTTGGAAGTGATGAGTAAGGGGAGGGGAGAGGGGTGTTTTGATGAGAGGAGGTGTGACGAAACTACTAAAAAACACGCTTTCAGCGGCATATTGGATACTAGCCCTACCCGCGACTTCGTACGCGTGGATTATGATTTTTTTGCAGAATTGAATATAGAAAGTTGTTGGTAACGAAGAATTGGACACAAACAACACCGAGTCGGCGTAATATGACAGGAAAGCTATCACATATCATTCTACCGTCGCACCAGTCTCTTGAAGAGAAAAGTTTCCAACAATTTCTGTCACCATTCGATAAGGTCTCAAAATTTCGTGACTACAACTATTAAACATACGGAGAAAATGTCCTGTGCCCTTCATACAGATTTTCTTGTCAAATTCCATCAACATCGATAT
>JARYHS010008074.1:340543845-340639757 GCA_031002005.1 Vandiemenella viatica | reverse complement strand
TTCAGGATTTATTTCGAATTATATCCATTTGAGAAAGATTTATCCAAACTAAGCCTGTCTTCATATACAGCTTCACGTAGAATGTCGGCGATTCTGTTTCTTCTCTCAATCTGAAAATAATTGATCGAATTTCTTTTATTAATGGCGAATTTTAATCCGTTATTGATTAGAGTGGGGTTCCGAAAGTTTTTCTTACCATGCCCTTCTTCCGTCAAAATATGATTTTCACGCCCCCCCCCCTTTCTCACCAAAAGTTTTACTATTAAAATGGTAAATGTGTACTTATCAGTAATGACAATGATATCTCGGAGGAAGTTCACTAAGTATATAATGTTAGGATTGAGGTTTTCAATTCTAACATGTGGTGAGGGAGATATAGTACTTATGGCAGTGAAGATCTGGGGTATCGTCCACACGAACGCCGAAGCTACCTAGCACGCAACTCCCCTCCCCTTACATGTCTTTGCGCCCCTGGAGGGGGCAGGGAGCGCCTCCTACATTGCTAACCTATAAACCAGACAAATGCCACCAATTCTTCTAGTGCTACCTCTGGCTTCACAAAAACACCACAAGTTTTATGGGTGGAATTTTCTGTCCCCAGTCCCACCAAAATCACGATAATGGAAGTCTTCCATGCTAGCACATACTGTCTAACATATCACAGTATTTGAATTGGCTGAATGGTCTCTCGATCACAGTCCTTTCAGGAAAAAAGGGTTTGAGAAGTAAAACACGTCGTTATTCACGAAAGCTGACGACGTGTCTTTCCACATCAGTGCGCGCCAAACAAGCCACCGCACACAACAAAGCTTTGGCTCAGCGGCCGGATAAATTGGATCGCTTTTAAGCTACGAAACTTCGATGCGGTCCAGCTTATTCCGAAAATCCTAACGCATTTTAGTCTCAGAAGAGACTAACAATGTTGGAACGCCGTAGCTACATTTGCATCTTTTATCAAAATAACTTCAGTCATGTCTTCTAAGTATAAATTATGAAACTTTAAGTGCAGTTCGGGATTTAAAATATCTGTATCAACATTTCTATTGACAAATCTAACAGTTCAGCATTGCATTTGTGAAGGGTTGATGAAATGCTCCTTTTGCATATTTTCTTAATCGCTAACCATATGTTATCCACAATTTATTAATATTATTATCTTCGATGTCAGGTATAGGACTAAAGCAAATTCCACATTTGAGTACTTAACGACATGCTGGAAAAAGGTTATAAGTCAAACATACAGTTTGTTGAGACAACTTTCATTGTTAACGTAACAATACCATTAATATATACTATTCGGTTATTAATACCTGTTTAAGCGATAGTGTTCCCTTTGAATGAACCACTTAAATCGTATTTAAATATAAAAGTGGTATAATACTTAATGATACCAAAATAGGTCACTTAACATTAGAAACGGTACGGTGTGATAAAGAGATTCAATCGACTACTACTGTGACATCTGATGACCCAGTTAAATCTGGTAAAAATCATGAATTAGTTACTTCTTTACGTGGAACATCTTATCAACCCTCATCAAACTTACAAATACAGACCAGAATATGTCACGGAAAACGGAAAAAAGACGAATACTAATACTGATACAGTGCATGAGAAGAGTAATAACAACAAGAGTCATTCATCGAACGAAAGATACAGTTACTACAGTAATAACGATAGAAAATTGTAATAACTTTTACCGTGAGTCTGACAAATCGGCCTCAACGGTACTTTTTTAAAAGGTGTGTAATTACAGCAATTAATTTGATTGAGGCATTAGATATTGTATAACAATAATATGTATTAGCTTTTTTATCATTTTTATGATTAAAATTAATAAATCTAACAATGATGTATATTATGTGTAGTATTTTGCAAACGATTTTGCTATATTACTACTTCCCAATACAACGGTCTGATTTTGAAGTGGAAAAGACAAACTTCCGCTTTCTTTCATTTGTTTATATTCCTGCTGTTATGAGTGTGGGGAGGGAACGCAATGATGGAGTATCTGCGCTTCTGACTTCAGCCCTCAATAACGTTATGATTGGAAGTATCGATTTGTTTTGTTTGAAACAGATTCATACTTACCTTTAAACCCTTTTTTTGGTTTTGTGTATTTGTTTGTTTGTTTGTTGTTTTTTTTTTTCCTTTAAACCTCAGTGCCGTTATGATTCAGAATATCAATTTCTTCGTTTGTTTTGTTAAATATAGGTGAATGTTTTACTTATAATTTTCTTTTTTTACACCATTATTAGTCTAGACCATCGGTAAAAAAAAAGCTTTTCTGCCTCACAATCATATCTCAATTTGATGAAACTTCAAAGAATTTTTAATACTATCTGTTTCTGGTTGTAACTGACATTTGCTGGTAGACTTATGTTGTACTGTTGTATACCAAGCAAAACCTAACTGCGGATGTTCTAATATTTATTATATTTTAAAGTTAATTGCTTTCGCCACTCTCACTCTCAACATCACATTCCAAAAGTGGAGAGTAGAATCAGGCATGACTAAACATGAATCTCGTCTTATTCATAGTAGTTTTATTGAGGTTCCTGCAGTTTCATGCCACTCTCATGTTTAGTATTAACAGGTGAAGAAGGTAAATAGTAGTAGTGCCGAAACGTTGGCCAGTAGACATTTATCAAGTAATCGGAAGTAACAGTGTCAAATATCAAAATTCAGTTTGAAGCCTTCCTGGAGAGTACGCTTACCTGAGCCGACAGCAATGTGATTTGCATCGTTATTTGCATGTCGTTTGCATCGACGTACTCTGCGCGATGATTTTGTTGAGAACATAAATATCATTCCAGTATATAAACAGTCATTATACAATCAAACAGGGAGACTGAAGGGGTTTTCTGTCAGTAGGTCTGGACCATGTCAAAGCTGGTAGAGGAAAAACACTATATTCGTTTGCATTATACATCTCATTGATATACACAGGAAGTGCTCATCCTCCACGGACTGCAGAAAGGCGCCGTACGATACGGATATTGTATCCCATTGCATGCAACAGGATGAAGGCTAATATTATTGCCTGTAACACCCGCCAGTCTGGCTCATTGCGCTAAGGAGACGCACCCTTGACGGGAGGTACAACATAACCGGGCACGAGCTCGGGTTCGCTTACTGGCCGCCACGATTGCTGTTTCCCGCAATGATCAAGGCAAATGCTCCCCAATGTCCACCTCATAAACTATAAATTTCAGGAAAAAATATAATTCCTACTTACAGAACGTATATTCAGATGGCAACAGTTTTCTTCCTCCTACAGTGAAGCGCTGAAGGCAAAGGCGGAAGCAGCGGACACTGAAAAGCTTTCCACTAGACAACCGAGCTATCCCCTACGAGATTTTCCGGTCATAGAAGCCGTATGATAAATTATGCGATAGCATTTAGGTAACCGAAAAACCTGAAAGTTTGATCAAAATGCGTTGTTAACGAAATGCCATAGTACTATACGTCTTCGCTTGGTCAAGAATGCATTGACACACTTCAATGAATTGCTTATTTACAGGAAGTATGTGTCGGGAACAAAGACATCGTACTGATAACATTCCACAGATCGATTTAGGTAGATTGTACAAAAATCTGGTAATGGTACAATTACCATAGAAATTTTGAAGTTTTAGTAAGTTACTGTAAAAATGACAGAAAAACATAAATTGTTAAATGGTGGGAAATTGAAAAAGTTTGAAAAATAGCGAAAAATAAATTAGATTGTATAAATATTGACCGACAGTCAGTTTGTTACATGACTGGACTGTATGGCAGTCATGTAACAAACAGTGGAGATGCGCCTTACAACTGGGCAGTGTCAAATATACTGTAGAGGAATAACACTTTCATATGAACGCACTGGAGGCCGACCACTGAGTAATTTAGCAAGACAGTTCTTATTTTGCTTTCCCAAAAACTACATTAGAAAGGAAGTTCACAATATTGAAAAGCCAAATAGATTCAAAACTGCTATTGTTTCAAATTAGACACTGTAATTGTTACGTAATTCATCGCTGTCAATTACGGTTAATTCAGCTGGGACCATGACAATGGAAGAAGATCGTTTGACTTGCTTCGACATGTCGAGAGGGAAAAGGTGGGTGGGGGGGGGGGAGAATGTTTAATGTGCCAAATCAATGTTTCGAAGAATTGTTCAAAGATTATCTGCACGTAGTTAGCCACACATGGTCAGCAAGTCATTCGCAGATTTATTGCTTTCGGTGGACTCAATGCTTTCCCCGACCGATGACCTTCTCAATATGTTCAACATGATTGTGTGGATAAACGAAAGGCGCGGGAGTTCTCATATGAATTGTCGGTCAAGGTGACAAAAATCGAAGAAGTCTACTAACAGGGTACATCGCAGAGGCCGCTGACCGACCAATGCTCCAGTTCTGAGTTCAACAGCTCAAGCCGTCCGTGAGCCTTGATTGTCGGGCCAAACCAAGCAATCTCCGGCAGCCGTTGACAATGGCCGGATAGGACGGTTGTAACTTTCTCTCCGCTAGTCTATTCAAAGATCAAAGGGAGATGCGACTACCTGGTCTCCGGCCATAACAATAGCCCTCAATTAACCTCCACCGTCGCCATAATTTTGCTCAGTACCGACACCATTTAACTGAACACATTATTCACAAAATTAAACCGGAAATCGTCATGAAAACATTCAAGTTTTTTTTAAGTTGTAAGGCCAGGTCATGTTTCGCTTATTCGTGTCTTTTTTCTGAATAGGCGCAATTTTAATAAATATTTATCATTCTGTCACATTTCTAGTAAAAAAAAAAATGCATTGAAAAACATTAAATTTATAATGCCTATTCTAAAATAATGCAAAATTTTAATAGGTAACAAATTAATTAGTATATAAGTTAAGTAAATTAATAATGATCAAATAGTGCGAAATAAGTATTAGCCATTCAAATCCATTAGACGAACACAAAATTCACCTTAAAAAAAAGAACCATTATTTGATAAGTAGATAAAGTTGTGAAAATTCATTTGCTTAACTTGACTGTCTAAGTTCGTGTAGATGAATCATATCATTACCAGTTTCAGAAAGGTGACTACCGAACGCTAAATCAGTTACCGTGTTCGTCTAACGTATCCGTTAACAACCATTCAGCATAGTTCAGAAACATAACTTCCAATATTTCGGGTCACATCCGATACTACAAATTTCCCCTTGCATGTGCCACATCTACTGAGAAGTGTGATATGAAACATCCGAAGTAGAGTTTTTTTTTTAAATTGAGATGAAAAAAAAATCATATACCTATAATGATCCCTTAGTGGGGGTAGTAATTATGTCTCAGGGGATTACATAAAAAAATGGGTTCAAAAGAAATGGAATTCTTTTTTTTTTTTAAAAAAAAAAAAGGGCAATCTGGTTGTCATTTAAAGTTCACAAATATGTAACAGAATATATAATTGATACCCAAGTTCATGATTCACTGGCTCTATGGTTCGGAAATGAGTCTAAGAGCCTTAGAGTTTCTGCTAATATTATTATATCAGTTAATGGCATATATTAACATAAATTTGATTGTTAGAGAAAATAACAGCTCCACGGTGGCGAATTGCTCTAGAGCAGTGTATTTCAACCTTCTTGAATACGAGACTTCTTTTAGAAGTAAAAAAATTCTGACACTCCCCAAGGCCGTCGTAAAACTATGTCAGTTATTTCAAAAAAAGACGTATTTAATCTTCTTTCTATTGAGACTATACCTACCGACAATTTATTAAAAAATAAAGACACAGCGTTCTCATTGAAAATGTGATGTTTTTACTTTAGTGTAAGCCCGAAAATCCTTGCTTTTTACTTTTACCTTGCTCGCGGTAGAAAGGCTATACCAACTCGCAGCTGACACATGCAGCCAATTCCCTGCTCAGTCTAACTGGCTGGCAGAAATTCTCTGTCAGTGATATCTCTCTCTGGCACACACCGAACATGGTGGGTGAGTGGTTTAGACTCTGGGCTCGCATTCAGCAGGACGTCGGTTCTAATCCCCATCCGAGCATCCAGATTTGGGTTTTCCACGGTTTTCCCAACTTACTCCAGGCAAATGCAGGGATGCTTCCTTCAAATGACCATGGCCGACTTCCTCCCAGTACCTTATTCCCCATCCTATCACGCCTCTAATGACCTCGACGTCGACGAGGCGTAAAGCCATAAGTAAAACAAAACAAAAAGAATCTTTGCCACGCAGAAACCATCTTGCCTCTACCATACTACTAAGGAAATTTTTCTTTCTCCGCCGTACGGCCTCCTATTGTCATCCTCGGCAACCATGGCATCTTAACCAAACCACTCCACGTTGATTTGACACACACATAGAACATATATATGTATAAAAAAAACCTTAGAATAACAGAAGCAGTTCAGTAATTTGTTGACTCCTCCACACTATCACACGGTGACCCCTTCATCCTCCTGCAATTTAGTCGGCCTCCACTCTCAACCACTTAGCGCGGTACAAGTCAGCTGAAACAAAACAATAATCCTGACACTTGGCCAACAATGCATTTCTTTTCGCCAGATCCCTAAACTTTATAGACGGCAAGTTGCCAAAAAAACTGCGTGAAAGATTTATTGCCCACAGCGGCTTGCCCCGCTGTAATCAAAGTGTCCTGCACCTTTTCATCTCAATGTTGCAATCGCGGCATCTCGTGTACGTGACGCGATGAATTCCAGTCTTTTCAAACATGTGTCAGCCGAAGAATTTCAAGGTTACACTGCATTAACTGCTTATTACAAACCCCATACCTACGAAACTTTATCTCAAATTTCGATCAGATTGATTCATCATTAATATCCTCATCGCATTTACCAAAAACTAATTCGGACTGACATAAGCAGAATTAGAGACAAATGATCATTATGTTGAAAATTATGAGGTGTAGTAAAACATAATTTCCAGAAACCAACAAATATAACATACAATCTTTTGCTCGCAACTTTGACTAATATGCGCACCGGTTTCTTAAATTATTTGGGTTGGGAATTCAGAACTACTGATACATTGTTGCTTACATTCTGCTGAAGTTCCATTTTATCTTCGTGTTCGCATTTCTGTTCGATTCCCAAAGACACTAATATAATGTATTCTGGCTTCGTACCAAATTTCATTCAAATTTGTTTAACGATGTTTCAAAAACGTGAAGAATAAAACTCTGTAGTTGAAGTTAACTAACCGATATTTGTAAATTGGTCAAAACAATACAAAGAGGAAGTCGAAGATCCGTTATTTGAAATGTCAAGGTCAACAACTATATTGTAAAATTGAAATTGTATTTGCAGTATTTGTATTCCCTATAAAATTATTTATGCTTTTAATAATAACACACACTCTAAAATTATATTTTTTATTTGATCTGGATAGTTAACACACACACGTTTAGTTGCCTTTTACTAATATAGAATCGGAGTTTTCTTGTTCTTAAGTTATATTTTGTTGTGTTCGTTGGATCACATAAACACTTATTTCGTATTTCTTGTATTTAATTTGTTCTTTTTGTTTCAATTCACAGAGTAATATAGTCTATACTTTCGTCCATCTTCTGTTTATTTGATTATTCTGCTCAAATTCCTGCTCAGTTCCCAGAGAAAAAAAAAACTATTTATTTTTTGTAATGAAACGTCTCCTAGGTTCTAGTGCAGACTGTATTCTCTGTGCCAAATTTAATTCGAATTCTTTGACCATTATGGCGTGATTGGGTAACAAACACACAAACATTCGCATTTATATTAAAGGCATTCGCCAAGCGAAGAATAAAATGTAGTTATGGATAGAGAACTGTAGACCACAGATGTGTCGTTAGAGCAACTTATGCACGAATAAAGATCAAGTTCTGGCGATGTCTTAGTCTTCACTGGAGATAAACGTCTGGAATGACCAATGGAATGGGCCTGGTATCTATAGGTGGCTAGCTATCGTCGAAAAACTAAAGCGCCATCATGTGACAACATTACACTCTCTAGCGAGTTCTTCGAAGGCAGTAAATATGAACTACATAGTTAATAAGCAAAACCTAACGAAACATTCTGACCAAATATTTCGTCGTTTCGTTACCTCTCTGATCAAGTGCGGCCATTTTTTCATCTGCATACGCCTACTCGCACTGTGCGTGTCTAAGGAGTTACGTGCAATGTAGGGTCGTGACGTCACTTGAATATGAAAAGAGTCCGGAAATAGTATTGATCGACAGACCACCACGACTTATCGACCACGACTTGTCACGCTCCTCTTATGGCTGACCTCAGGCCCCAATGTCCCCTCAATTCAAGTTGTTCCATTATTCACAAAGTTCCAGTTTTGTTCCTTTGACTGTTGGAAAAATTGAAACATAATTTGAGCCCCAGAATGGATTTTCTCAAAATTTCCATGTGTGTGGTGTACAGTTTCATTATAAATCATGTTAGTGGTAAAATGAAAAATTAATGTACAATTCTCTTATTTATAGGCAGAGTTCTTCCATCGAAGAACAAATAATAGTACTAAAATTTTCAAGCTATTCTTAAATTTAATTAATTAATTTTTAATTTAATGTAATTGGGACAGAGTGCACACTCTATTTGAAATTTACATACTCAGCCATTTTTCCCCTCTGTTGTACCCGCCTACTTTTCCCTCTACAAATTTTAATTTTAAGTTTTTCTAGTTTTTTTCGTTAAATTTGGTAGAATTTACGTCACTTACCTTGCTAAATTATTTCAATCCCTGACTCCTTAACCTTGAAAACAAATTTTCCCACACCATTACGACCCATGCATCACTATTAATTCCTTGTGCACTCCCAGCACTCCCTCCTTCATCTTCCAATGAATCCAATTCCAGCTCCTTTATTGTATAAGTTACAAATTGTGTTCTGCAGTGAATTCCAGAGACAATACAAGCATCCCTACTTTGCATCCTTTCCACTTCATGTATTTGGGTTCCATACTAGAGCACCATATTAAAGCAATGGTCTGAATAAAGTTTAGTAACACAATTCTCTCACTTCTCTGCTACACCCCTCATCACTCACCTGCCCAATGTTTCCTGATTTGTTGAGGAAATTTTCCTACACACTTACTTTTGCATTATGAATGATTTTTACTTTTAAATCCTTCACTATTTGAGGTAAACGTTTCAGCACGCCCCTTAAAATTCCAGTTCCTGCCTCCGTTTGTAAAACGCAACAGGTTCCTCACTGTTTAAACTGAAATCAAGAGCCAATTTATCGCCATTGGTATTTCGTGGCTTCCACTTTCAATTTTCCCCCCAATACAGATTCATGTCATAATACCAATGTGGGGCTTGAGCTCTTCCACAACCGCCTCCTGTAATCGAATGAGTCGAAACCCAGCAACATTAAGTCCAATCACAGTCAGTATCATCGCATCTCGTATCACTACATCTTATCATTTATCCGTATCTCCATATCGCGTGTCGATTTAACTGTTATTCCTCCTATATACCATGGCTTTATTTCTTTTTTTGTACATCGTGTTTACATTCCTTATCATAAAATTATGCCACGGTATTTTAACATCAAATCAGTTTGTTTAAAAATTTTATCACTGTACCACATTCCGTTTTCAGTCACTTTATTTAAAATTATTGCCGCTGTACCATATTCAAACATCAGTCTGTGTCATGTTGCGGTATGTTAGCATCATAGAATATACAATATCCCTTCATTCAAAATTATCATTACTGTATCACATTCCATCATCAGTCTAATTCACATACAGTCACACTACAATGTCATCGTACAGTAAGTCCAAATAACAAATTATTTTTGCATTTATCTTGTTATAGCATATTTCGATCCCGATGTATCTCTGTACAACCCTTCTACACTTGACCGATGATGATGTAAAACGTGATACGCATTCCGTGATTAGTGTACAGACATTCCCTATTTCGCAGTGTTTTTGAGATGGCCAGGTGCCCCTGTGCATTGGAGAACGCAGCCAGCACCACGCAGACAGCCCTTACGCCTGCGGGCTGCACGCCCGCCTGTCAGACGGCCCGGCCGGCCTGCGTTAAACACCGAGCTGGCGGTAATGCCCGCCACAGCGTTATTTACGACTGTTGTCTCGACAGCGGCATAAAAGACCAAGTACCGGGGGCAGTTATTTTTACAACGTGCAACAAGACTTGTAGCATGAAAAGACTCGTTTCACGCCACTGGCACAGTACTGTTCGTGTAAACAATGTTCATCCAAACTAATTGCAGCCGTAAGTCAATGATTTATGTTGGTGCAAAGTTTTGGTTTTATTATACGCGGACTATTTCGTGTTGTAAACATGGATCATCAAAATTTTATTATCTATGAAATTTTTAAACACATTAAGCTACCGAATCATTCCTAAGAAATATCCCCTTAAAAACTCATTAAAGATCTTGAATTTTTTGCCGATCAATTATAGCATTAATTACTATCGATACGATTTTTATGATTGATTTAACCTGATATGGCACTATGGATGCTATTATTGCACCAAGTAGTAGAATAATGTTGAATATGAATCATTATTTTAGTGGGAGCCTTTTTTTATTATTATTATTATTAAAGTGTAAGTCTCCAGTATTAAATGAAATCGTGAAGATAGATATGCAAAGATATCCCATTAGTAATTTTAACCCCAGCAACTACGTTCAAAGTGTTTCCGGATAGGGGAAGTGAAAGCAGTGGGGAAACCCTAAGCTAGTAATTAATAATACAGATTATGTATTTAGCATATGGTGCTTACATGGCATCAAAGATACGATGTTAGACTTAAGTAAGCTACATTATAGTGGTGTAAATAAAGGCTACATCTATGAATAAACAAAATGAAAATAAGCAACACATTTTGGTGAACAATGTTTTCAATTGACATTTGTAAGAGTCATTTCCATCACGATAAAAAGACAACACAAGTAAAGGTTCTTTATTTTTGTCGTCATCTCTGCAGATGATTATTCCAGTGTTCACTTGCTACAGTGTAGCTGAGTTTAGATCCTCTAAGTTTTCGGGGGGAATACTAAGGAGAAAATTGTTGTACAATGCGCTTCATTGTCTGTGATCCTGCTGCAGTAGCAATAAGGTGAACCCGTGTTACCTTGGATGTGGAAAGTATAAACAATTCTTCTTGAGATACATCTAATACTAGTGAATGTTCTCCAGATTTAATAATAGAGGTTTTGCGCATGTCTTATTGAATTGCATACTGTCCCGTTGTGTTGATGCCGATCCTACTTTCAAGCTATCTCTAAAGTAGATGTATGTTAAACCTAAAGCAGTTTTCTAGACTTTTTTTTTTAAGTTGTCTACTATTTCCATGGGTTATAATTTCCTGGTTCCTCAGCATTCTCGATAAGAATAAATAAGGGCCTTTTGCCTTCTGATATGAGGTTGTAAATGTTACAGTCTACCAGCAGTCATGAACTGGCGTAGGAAGAAGTGTGCCAGTTAAGATGCGTATCACTGAACTCTATCATCTGTATGTGAGAGGTATTGATCCAGACATTAGACTAGTATTTAGATAAGGAGATGCTATCCAATCGTTGATGTCGATTATTCCAACTATACAGCTTGAACATTGTGTTCTGTAAATGACGTATCCGGATATTTTAGAATATTGATATACAGTATTACAGAGTCTGGTCTCTGAAAATTTTATTTCACTGGTAGTTCTTTTGTTTGCTGATAAGAATGAATATAACTACATTTATTTATTTTTTGATCACATAGGCGCCATCTTCTCTAGCAGGCTTTATTATCCGGAAGTCAAGAGTTAGTATTACTCGTACTTATACGTCTATGAGGCCGGCTAGTTGGAATATAAGGTTCACATTTTTTGCGTATATCACGATACGAGATAAATATATGACAGATACAACGACTACATAACCCAGAAAAACAATTCATAAATTATTTTAGCCTTTAATGACTTGCATTTCTAAACAAAAAGTCATCTGTTTGGCACAGACGTTGTACTGAAGGAGTATGGTTCATAAAGGGTTCTATTTTCACAAGTATGAACCGCTTCTAATACTCCTGAATTGTTCCTGGATTATACTGGAAACTCTTATAAACACATTTTGATAGACCCCAGAGTCGTGGGTGAGCAGTAACGCTCTGGCCTCTCATTCGGGAGAACGCCAGTTCGAATCCCCGTCTGGGAAAACAGATTTGGGTTTTGCATGATTCCCCCAAATGACTCCAGGTGAATGCCGGGATGCTTCTTTCAAAAAAGCTTCCATTTACTTTTTCCCAGTCATTTCCCGCCTCTAATGACCTAGACGTAGACGAGACGTAAAGCTATAAGCAAAAACTTTTTTTTGTAAATTACAGGATTATCTATTTAAACTAACTAAAAGTCGAAATAAGACTGGGGATATGTAATTGAAGCTTACCATTTTAACTGCTTTAAACACGACGATGCTGGACCAACGATGTGTCATAGTAAACTGTTATTGTCTTTCAAATTAAAAGAGGCAATAAAATAACTAAGATTTCAAAGTAAATTGCAGTTTATTTATTACACTATACTACAATAGCTATTCTTTGTTTGAAGTCTTGCAGCTTTTGTCTATCAAGGTTTTGGTCAGACGTTTCTCTCTGGATTTGATTAAGTCTCATCGGTATAGTGAAATAATTTTCCTTTGCGATTCAGAATAGAAACGAATTTTTAAAAACGTGTCCAATCGAATCCCTCACATTTCCCATCTGTGAAGTAACAGAGGATGGAACACTGTGTTCGACGTGATAGTTCTCGATACAGCTTAGCTTACGTTAAAGCTTTTAGGCTGATGGAAACATGCATAAGACGAGAAAAAAACAAACAATTTTGCTTCAATCAGAGCAATGGCGAGTGGCCTTCACTTCTTCTCAGTGTGCTTAATCTCACCTACCTTTAAATTCATTCATGTGCAAATGAGATGTTTTAAGATGTATGCAGTACGTATGCTGAAAGTTAAAAGCCAGTCAATTTTTTGACGGTTAATGTTATTGCTCATAAATCGTCCCATATCTTATTTCATAAACTGGCCGATATATTAAGATTTGAAATCCACTAACTGATTTACCTGTAAGTATCTCATTTCTGTATGTCTATCGGATGTAACTATTTATATATATAAAGGCGCCGTAATCGAAGGAATAAATCATTTCTGCGCGTACAATTAATGAAGATTTTTAATTTCTTTAACAACAATGTCCAATTATCTTAACTTGTAAGATGTTAATGATTCTCTAGTGGCAATCTATTTGAAGGGTCATGTGTAATTTTTGTGACTTCCAGGTACCAAAATCTTATCTGCATCAGTTCCGTGTTAGTCAAGTATCCAATTTTATTTTAAAAAATCCTATATTTTAACAACGTAAGGTTAAAACAACCACAAGATTATGGAGTATATTTATTCATTCTTACTACGATTTGGTTTGGATTCTTACAACGAACACTCTAACTATTTTGATTGTAACACTAGGTAGACTGTTTTTCGTTATTTTTATGTTGAAGCTGTTTGTTTAAACTACGTTCTTAGTCACGAATTTATAACGAAAACACGTTTGTAGTTAGTGGTACTCGTGTTTGCTTAATACCTTCTAAGCAGTGAAAGCAGATTGTATTGTTTAGCTAAGTAAATTGTAAGATATTTCAGTGATTTTTTAATGAATGTACTTTGAATGTGTTGGCTAAATTTGAAAATTAAATATGTGATGACCTATCGGGAATCTATTATTTTTCAGCATGGCTGCTCTACAAGCACTTGTGCTTAGCCACTATTTTAAATATGATTATTTATTTATTTATTTATTTGTCGTATAGCAAGCAACTAATCTGATGTTGCTTTGTGTGACCGTGAGAGATACGGGATCTAGTTCGGTCGCCTATTGTGTAGATTATCAGCCGTCCTGCATCAGGATTAATATTTCACTAAAGAAATATCAGGATCAGTTTCAATAGAGTCCGTGTCCGTTTTTTTTAAAAATTATTTCTACAGTACATAGCCCCATCATGTAGTGTTGTGGTGTGAACGATCATTTCACAAGGAAATTCTCTTCCAACTATGACCTATTTGTTCCTTCCACGTATTGTGTTATAAACAGGAAATCGTCACACATCTCCGGAAGAGAACTATTGTAATGTTAGTTAGGGGGCATCCATAAATTACGTGAGGTGCTTTTCCGGATTTCCGGACATCCCCCTCCCCTCTGGTGAGATTTCGTGAGATATGGCCTGACCCCCCCCCCCCCCTCTGGTGAAATCTGGTTCGTGAGAACTCCCCCATTTTTTTTAGGTCTCGCCCTTCAAAATCCGTTTTTTCGACGAAATTCCTCCCTAAAATCGCTTTTCGCAGACCTTTTTTTTGTTTAGCTCTACGATGCGAAAAATTTTTTCAAAACCTCACGTGAGATTTCCGTAGACCCCCCCACCCTCCACAGGTGAGATTTGGTGAGATTTCGCTGGACCCCCTCCTCTCCCCCATTTAACCTCACGTAATTTATGGATGCCCCCTTATTGATGCACAGAAAATTATCAGACATGTCCGGAATAGAACTATTCTAATGTTAGTTATTGATGCGCAGTTATCATTATTATTAGAATATCTGAAATATTGCGTATTATTAAATATTAATTTTTGAACTAGGGGTGGAATAATTCGACGAACACTGAAAAGTAAAGACCGAGAGGAGACTCAAATTTTATAAAACAATGGCAGTGAAACGTGGGTAAATAAAACACAGTACAAAAAAATATACAAGAATCCGGAATGAAGTTCGAATAATAATATCCCAAAAAAGGAATACGTGAAGAACCTCGTTCTAAGCAAGGATAACGATAGATTTTCGAAGCTTGTATACGGTATCATCATACAGGAAAAATGAGGACACAAAATCTTCTTGACGCTTAAGTGGTTGCATTCCCTGACAGTCTGACAACCTGCTGTTTGTTCTCTATTACAGCTGCGGGCTGCTGCGACCTCAACCCTAGTTTGACCACTCACCAACACACGCCTCATTGCGATAAATTACTTTATTATAAGAGTTATTACTGCTCAAAGAAATGCAATCTCATCAAAAATAACTGTTCCTTGTCGAATATAGTGGATTTACAGAACATTACAGTACTGATGTTAACCTGGATGAAATGAGAAACATCCTGAGTGCACGACTGCTACAGTCAAGTAAAATATAACAACAGGTACACCACAGTAAACTAATAAAACAATACTTTTAATCAGTAAATTACTGAACTTTCTTTATAGTTTCCTTGAAACTGACGTCTTGTATAAACTACAAACATAGAAATTGCTATCGATATACCAAAAAAAATTGTGCTGTGAATACAATAAACTCAGTTTTATTCGTATGTGTGAGCTATGTCAGATAATTGTCAGGTAAAAGACTCTGGTCCTAAGGCTTCATCAGTCACAGGAGTTAGTATATTTTAGCCATATCAACTCCAAAAAATGATTACAGAATTCTATAGCTAGTCCACTTCTTTCAGTTTTGTCAAATTCTAAATTTCAAGCTGCAGCTAATGTGTTCTCGCGTGTTCTGAGTAACATTAGAAAAGACAAACCATTTGGAGGAACATTAAACTCTTTCTCTCCTGTCCCCTTGTGAATAAGTATGCGAGAGGATTCGTGCTTTTGTGTTGACTGCGAGGGCTTTTGTGTTTGTATAGCGTCTGCCACTCATTCACATAAACGTAGCTTGAAATGTGGGTAGAATCGCGAAGGAAAATGTTAAGAAACAAGTGGAAACAAGGCTGTTGTGGCTATGTAGATGCCACACTACACATCACAGAAATCACTTTTCAACAGATTTCCTATCCTCAGTACAATCTTACTAGTATAAATAATGTGCAGGATGTTAATTGTTGGTCTGATGACTCAGAGGGATAGTTCGTCCACCTAAGTGACAGAGCTTCAGTTTTCTGTCTAATCCGATTCTCTTTTGATACTAACATGATAATCATATCGGTAAAGAGAACCTACAATTTTACGTGGGATCGAAACCATGGAGCATGCTAGTGTAGTTCACATTTAAGAAAGCAAAAATTTTTCACAGGTGAAAATGAAATTCCAATCAGGAATATCTGGATCCTTAGTCAGTTACCTTTACTACTGAGTCAGAAAACCACTCGCATTGTCGATTATACTTGAAAGGTATCTTTTCGTGAAACTCAGTTGGAAATGCAAATCCAAAACGTAATTTGTAAACTAGATACTTAAAAAATATATTTTTAATTAAAATTGTACTAGCATTTATAATCTGCAATACACAAAATGATATACTTCCGGAATTATTTTGAATTATTCATAAGACTAGAACATTTGCAATTTTTTATGTACTGAACGTAGCTATATATTATAAAGTATCTCTAGAATTCTTATTTTTGTTAGCGGTAAAATTCATTGCTGGTGGATTTAAATTAATTTTCACATTATTAAAGTAACTTAGATCTGCAAAAATTTCACACATAGTAATTGCATTGACTCCTGGAAACTCGAGAGTGGATTAAGAAACCACATTTTTGAGAACACCCTTCTCTGTGTAACAGATACTGCCACATCCATTTATTTTATTAATTTATGCAATGATGTATTTTTTAAAGATAATATGAGCAGATGTCGTCGTATGGAAAAAAAATTATTCCGTATTGTAAATAATGTACCTGAAAATCTTTAAACCCCAGACTCTTATAACATTACATAAATCAGTGCGAAAGAGTAACCCAAAAAAAAAACAATAATATTGTCAAAATAGAATTTAACATACGCCGTTAAAATAATTTCTGACTTTACGACATAGACGCAAGAGGCTAAATAATTATTTTTCCAAATGTCTTTTTGTTTTACAATTCAACGACACAAGATTCACTGACTTGAAGCGGGATCGTTGTTGCGACAAAATTCTATATTTCGCCGTTTCACTACCGAATATTTTAATTTCAAGTCGTTCCAAACTGGAGAGGGTCGACACTATGAATATTCAAGCAACTGAAATCAAATTACCGTTAAGAACAATAAATACCTTGGAAATTGCGATAGAATTCGATAACTACCGGCAGAATCTAATTTCGTGCTGCTATGGAGACACTTGAATTGCATAGCTGTATTTTTTTAAAAAAAGCAGGAATAGTGGAGAGCTATTCGATAATGTGTTATCGGTTACTAAGGAAATTCTGTGTTTAATTCCGCTACAAAGACAAATATCGCGCTTTTATTTTAGCGACAGTCTGAATATTGTCTTCCCGAAGTCTATGCGGCTTCGTATTGCCGGTCGTTAGCATAGTGAAGAGTCCGTAAGGCACCCAATATGGCTTTTAATAAACAAACAGTATGTACACATACCTGTCTCCTATACACATTTGTAAATTACACCAACATGTATTTATCAACGAATTCATAGGCTTGAATATTGATGTATATAATACAGATGTATAAAAATTGACAGCGTGGATTTTTAAACGCAACATTAACATTACTTAGGAATGATTTCAAAAGTAATTTTTATAAAAATTGAAAGTTGATCTACATTAATTTAACTCATTTGTTTAAAATTTTGTGAAAGATTTGGCTTCATTACAAAATTATAGAGATGATATTGGACATTTAAATATATTGATTATTTATAATGCAGATGAGATTTGACATAGAGAGTGTTGGATGATACCTTTATCGTGTGAAGAAAGAGTACACGATCATTGATCTCTGACGTCGCTGAACAGAGGCCCTGCCATGCGGACAATGGAGCATGTAGTCAATAGAGAATGAGGTTTGAAGTGACCACAAGCATTCTGATACCGTGTAATCCCTTGAAACCATGTGGTTAGCGAAGCATTTCACGCAACAACATAAATCAGCGTTTGAGACAGGGAATAGGTCCAAGATAAATGTTCGAGTCAAAATAAGTTTGAATAAATCACGTGTGGGAGATACAAGACAGAGAAATGTTGATGTGGATGAAACTCTGGCATCCAAATGAATGTCTCTGCAGGGGATGCGAAAAGCTATGACTGAAGTAGCGAATAGTGAATTGTGATAAACGTTCTACAAATATTGTAAATTATGTGTAATCAATAATGACGGACCAAGTCTTCCTGCTGTGCTGGGTTTGGATAATTGTATCCGGCTGAGAGAAACCGAGGCATCTTTTGGGGTAATCTGGTGGATTGCCAGAGAAAACAAGACTTCGTGGTTTGACTTCACAGAGAATGTATCTTGGTGTTCTGGCTTTAATGGGAGCGATATCTTGTATTCTTCAGTCAACTCTTGTGGCTGATTGATTTCTACAGAATGAAGTCCGAAGAAGACTTAAAGTAGAGGCTCACACCACGGGCAGATTAAAAGTTAGTTCTGAGGACAGGGCTTACGTAAAGTTTGTGTCTGATTTTTGTTATTCTGTGACACCCAGTTTCACTGATCGCCAATGACAGCGAAATCTCTTCCACTGACGCTGTCGCTGATGTGTGCCGCTACGAGATCGTAATAAGCCTTGAGTGAACGGTTCACTGCAATCAACTTTTTTCGGGACCTGAAACTACCCTGCAGGTTGCCATGAACTTATAAGCGATTCGCGCTCTCAGAATATATGCAGCGTTATTATGTCATGATGCTATCCCTGACTTTTCAATGAGTAAATTTATGTCTTATGAAGTTATGCTCAATCTATGAAACAAGATACCTACCTGTATTTTACCAAGATTATTAATTTTATCTATTTGCTATTAATCGTATCATTTATTTTCAATAATTGGATTTGATAATAATCTGAAGTAAACATGGTTCATTTTAGTCAATTGTTCCTATGGAATATCATCCTATGTAATCACTATAATGGGTTAACAATCAATAATATTTCAGTCATTAATCTGTAGAAATCCCTGCTAAAATACCTTTTTGTTGAAACTGTTTTTCATTTTAATTTTCATTGTAAAAGTCTGTAATTACTTGTTGATATATCTTTGACATTCAACAGAACGACTCTATTCTCTTTCTTCTTAGTTGATGCTCGTGATTTTAATATGTTGTAACAGGAATGGCGCCAAGAAATATAAACTCTTAGTTGCTTAGTTATTTCTAAGTGAAAAACAAAACAAAAAAACTATTAATTAAAACTCTTGACGTTAAAGTTTCTCGTCTAATGAGAGTTCTTAATCAGAACTTTCTTCTCCCTCATAATTCCTGCCATTTCTACGTGGTATAAATATGTTTCTATTCGATTATTAGGGTTCCTTACCAAACGGGACCTTTTTCTGACGCTCTGAAATTTTCACGTTATGTATTTCGTTAATAATAATCGACAATTTTATTTAATATTTTTGAAGTATATTCCCAAGGTCTGAAAAAAATCTACGGCGTGTGAGATACAGATGTTTAGAGCTAATTAGGTGAACAAAGATAATTTTTTACTTAAAAATAAAAAGATAATTGGTCTTAAAGTTATAGATTTTATCATTTTTCTTTAATCGGGTCTACCGCAAAGAGAAGATCGTCTTTCTGTTGAATCACAGGGATGTATCATTCCTTCGTCAGAACCTGCGTTCGTAGACCTACTATGAATTTTTGATTGTCTAACGTGAGTGGCTCATCATCAAGGCCCGACATGGCGTACTGTGTAAAAACAAAGGGGAACTCCTGGACAACATGCTGCGTAATCGACTATGGAGCCCAAATCAGTCGCTGGCGTGTTCTAAAACACAGGCTGTCCCAGATCCCAGTGCTGTCGGCTATAATTTATGTATGTTGTGGGCATACCTCATCTGAATTCCACGAAATTCTAGTATGTCGATGATCTTGCTAAACTTCCAGAATTGAGGGGAAAGCTTCTCCGATGGTTTTGACCGACTTTACTCATTACTGAAATCCAACCTGTAAAAGGGAGATTCCTGCTGATTCCACCTCTCAAATCAGCTTATCAACATCGTACTAAGACCAAACTTCGGACTACTTGGAAGAGTAGAGCATAAAGCCCACCCAAAATATCTGGAAGTTATCTTGTATCGTACCATCAACTTTCGACAACATTTTTCTAACAACGCAGAAAAAGTGAAGACTTTAGTGAATCTTCCAGAGATCTGGTACGTCAAGGGGCTCAGATGCACACGTCACAATCTTCGGCCTAGGATTCTCCGCACCAGAATACTGTTATTCCGCCAGGCTCGGTGGAACACTTTGACATCCAGCTCAACGCCACTATGAGCTTAGTGAGTATCCCGCGCGTGGTGTGTGAGCGGTAACGCTCTGGCCCTGCATTCGAGAGGATGCAGAGTCGCATCCTTGACTTGTCATTTAGATTTAGGTTTTCCATATTTTTTTGTGAAATCACTACAAGCGAATTCCTTCAAATGACCATGGCCGAATCCACGCCCATTTCTTGCCCCGAGTCCTTTCTCACCTCTAATGACTTTGACGTAACGAGGCGTAAAGCCATAAGAAAAAAATCACAATGAATGGCGTCTTTCGGTCTACCATAGTATCTTGGCTGCCAATATTTTTACAACATTCGTTCATCACACCTGGAGTGGAGGAAAACAGCGCGATACATCTCCATAGCTACCTTCACGACCTGCCTCGTATTCGTTTTAAATTAAGAAGACCAGCTTATTTAGAACCGTCTAGCTGAAAAATAACAACTCTGGCTTATCAGGTGAGTAGAAAAAGCCAACAGCCTACTCTGCTGTGATCTTATTAAAAGACCATACGACATCCGTTCCAGGGTTTGATCAGTAAAGACGACTTTGTAAGACTGCAGGTTTTCTCAGCGTTTAATATGAATAAATTCTTGGACTCCGCCGCGATTGTCAAAGACGACTTTGGTTCTGGCTTAGTAGGTTTCGTACTGAAGACGGGGTGTGCGATACAATAGACCAGAAGTGGAGGCTCCGTGAAGATGCACTATGGGACTATGGAAACATTCCGATCAATGAACATATTCTAATGGACTGACCAAACAGAAGTCTATCAGGGAAATAGAATTACCGTGATCGGCCGCTAGAATTTTGCTTGAATCCCTTGATAATATCAATGTTGCTGCATTTTCTCTGAGCTTTGTTATCTTACGTAAATTGACATACGATAGCAATAATAACCTTCTGACCTACCGTATACGAGAAATTTATTGAGTTCATCAGAGTACTGGATTCTAATTTAGTGTAGACTCCATTCATACATACCCCCCTATTTATCTTCTGGATGGAAGATAGTACTCGAAAACCTTATAAAAGATGCTGGATTTATGTTTTTCAGAGAATCTATGAACTTTCAGTACCAATGAAGAAAATTTGACTTTCACCGTCGTGATGTGCTTCTGTAATTTTCTTTATGCACACGATTTCTGAATTGACAAATATTCACTTTCAGTAATATTTTATTCATAATCTTTACTAAAACAGATTAATTTAATATTCTAATTACTATACGCTTAATTCATCTGCCCCCCCCCCTTTTTCCACATCGACACTGGCCACAACAAGTGGCCAGTGTGAATCATGAGAGAAGAAGAGGGGAAGAGGAGAAAAGGGGTAGAGGGGGAGAGGGGAAGCAGTGGGGTGGGGGGGGAGCACCAAGCTCCTGACTGAAATCTAACGCAGCCTGTTAGGCCTAGCGTACATAATAAATTGTGTAGCCATCTCTCTGCGAAACGTGTAACTTTGTGTTTTCTGTGTGATAACTGTATTTTTGTTTGTGAAATGTGTGGTTTATGAGACGGGTATTGGAGACTGTCCAAGCATTCGCCTAGATCAGTGGTTCCCAACCAGAAGTACGTGTACCCCCCGCGGAACGCGACGTTGCTTCTAGCGGTACGCGATGCAATCTCTTGGTTAAGATAATACCTACTGTAATGGATAAAAATACAATTACGCAGGCATTACTATCGCCAATATATACTTTAAGACAAACTGCGAGCATGTAAATTATATTACTGTAATACTATGGTTGTACAAAGCATCCGACTGGGATGAACGCATTTATTTATTTATGTTTTCAGCTATAAGGGGTACGAGAGATTGAGCAAACTGTCTAGATGATTGTTGGAAATCGCCTAAACACCGTAATCAAGGCGGCCAGTTCGTAGCGATCCAGTGTGCGGCACCTCATTGCTCTGGGCCACACTGGCGGGTAGGTTCATATCCTGTATTTAATTAATCTACGAATAATTATTAATTTAGAAGGAATTTCGCATAACATGTTATGGATTAGTTGTCTGCGACCGTTTTTATTGATTTGTATAGCAACTCCCGCAGTGCGTCAAAAATAATACATAAATTAAAAACTGCCTAGCAGTACCCGAACACAAAGTACTACTTCATATGTAAATAACAAAGTGAAAACTCATAAGGCTAATTGTTCTATACATCACCTCTTCAGATTCTGTACAAACAAGATGTTTCTAAGTCTTTTACAATTAATAAAAAAGTGAAAATAAATAAGAAGGATACAATTTGGCAATCACGCGTTTAAAAAATGCACACTGTTGATTAAATGCAATTATGATTTAACTGATTTTCATAAAGTTGTTAAAAATGTCTCTTCAGTCAACCATAGTTTATGAATTCTGCCATTCACTTTGCTAAAAAAAACTTGAGAACTGCTGGAAATAATTTCGTTGAGATGGGGGAGAAAATTGACCATGGTCATAAATGTCTAATTAGCGTAAACTTATAATTTGGATACCAGTTATAAGAAACTGTGCTTTAAATTGGGTCAAAATTTTTCGAACTAAATTGCATGTGTTGCATAATGTGTAGTTTGACAACAGCCAATGTTCAATACTCGTTGTATCGTTACCGAAGAATTTCTAGGATTCATACAATAACCGATTAAAGAGCAAATTTTATTATGCAGCACTTGCACCACACGAGTTGTCTGGGCTCTATCATCGGCATCGTATAGTATAAATTGCATTTACATTATAATATAACTATAGAATTCTCCAGATGCAGAGTTATTAAAAGCATTGGTGATTTGTTCTCAAAAGAAATAAAAACCATTAAAACAAAATTATAGATATTAAGATAGATAGCGAAATATAAGATAATCCGGGACTAGAATAGTAAAACATTATGTGTTGAAGTTATTGCAGTGTTATAGAAAAGATAAAAGAAATTTGCACAAACTGGTGTAGAGAAGGAATAAACATCATTAGACGAGTAATCATGCTGGTAAAACACTTACATCACGACACCAGCAAATATGCATATTTAAGTTCATTATCTTTTAATATTTATTGCAGTAATGCAACGCTGCCTCTACTTTATATCATGCACTTCCTTCGTCTTGTATTAATGTTATTACACCTCAAACGCTAGAGAGACACGAGTTTCATTGTGCTCCATTTGAAATTCTGATTGCGCCTTCGCAATAACCGCTCCGGTGCTCCTGAACAGCAGGGAAGCCAACTGTCTGGAGGCTAAATCGCGGTCTTACGTGGCCATCCTCGCCCGTCCTTAAGCTTATGCCGGCCCCTCGCTAAGTATGGACTTTATCATGCAAATTTCACGCGTCAGGGCTCAAAATGCAAGAGCACACATACTGCGCTCCCCGTAATCCACTTATCGTAAGCCTACAGTAAGACGTTTTCAGCTAACCGTTATTTCAGAGTTGTTTCTCTTTGCTACTCAGAACAAATTTTCACTTGACCTCACTGTACAGCTATCAACCAAGATTAAATATAATTTTCTCTGAGGAATCTGCAACAACGTAAGAGTTAGGTAAGAAGCACAATAATGAAACGATAATCACTTTGTTAGCATGAACGAGGTTTTGATTGTATGCTTCACTCGTGTCCCAGGTATTTCAAACACGTTGTTAACTTCCTGAAATGTTCTCGTATAAAGTTATATGTGACCTCATAGCATGTCAGCAACGAATTTTGTTTACGGTTAATCAGTTCTCCCAAACAGACGTCTGGCTTCTGTGGAATATGTTCTTTTACGTTATTGTGAAACAATGAAATAGTTGGCTGAGCAGGTATTCTAATTATTTTTCTTGTAAAGCAGTTTTTCTTACCAATTCAGTAATATAGGATTTCTGGTTAAAACGCTTATGTATTCCCAAACTATGTTTAAACAATTAGTCCGCTGTTATATTCTCAATGCCTTTATTTTTATTTGTATAATGCTTTCAGTACTTTAGTTTGTCATAGATTTTATTGTGGATAAGAAAGATGCAGCTCATGCTAAAGCGAGAGTGTACAATGCATAAAGGTGCAATTTACTGACTGCATTATGAAAACTTAACCTAATCAGCTTATTAGAAATAATCGAGAATTCACCAGTTAAAGTAGACACAGAGGGGCATAATGAGACTTCGAGTTGGGTGACCCTTGTCTATTAGTATGTTAGATAATTTGCTCTAACACTTTCTGTTACCCCAAATCACAGTAAAATTGGTCCAACACTGCAGATACCCAGTTTCCTTTTCAACTAATCTTTCAGTATTTTTTTAATATTTTTTTTTTTCGTTTTCAGCATAATATCGATCATTGTACGGTACGTGGGTGTGCTAGTTTTATGCGAAAATAATAACTCGGATTGCAGTGTGAATCAAATCCCTAAATTTCGACTTGAGTTAGGATATTGAGATGTGAAACAGACCACACTAGTATATCTGAATTTATATTAGAGAAAATTGGAAGTGTACTCAACATTTGAATACCAATGATATTCATTATCATCAGAGTAAATCATGTGTTGATTAATGGTTCGTGGTTGTAAGTTCCTTCATACGCAATAGTTTAGACAACAGGCTGTACCAGTCAAAAATTTCTGTTTTCGAATTTAAACCCAGTTTTGGAGTGTGGGTTTCGCCTAACGTGTTTGTTTTTCTGTTGTTAAATCTGTTATGCATCTGTTGTCGATTATTGTCTTCATGATATACAGTCTAATTATCTATCAGAGGGAAATGAAATTTTGTTCGAAGATTCTTTCAGATTTAAAGAACAGACGATAAAATCTATGTTCATCGTACATGTAATGAACCTAAAAAGTTTTTGATAACAATTATTTACATGAAAATTGTAATTTAGAAACTGATTTGTGAGAAAAAGAATAAAAACGATCACTGAGATAAAATTTCTTGTCAGATATTTTCTAACTTTTCATTTTAATATCAAGCTTTACACTACATTTACATTCGATTCGTAAAACAACACATTTTCCTAATTAAAGGTAATTTAGTTTAATTTCTGTCATGAAACTGTGTTAGATATTTTTGCACTGACAATGGTCTCGTTAAAATGAAATAATACTTATTTAATAGAAGTATGTAGGAAATTAGGAACTTTTATATGAATACCCAAAAGGTATTGAGAGATACATTAACCGGTACTAATGTTGATCCCGGCAGGCGCAGGAATTTTGAGAGTTGTGTTTAATCATATGAGCTGTGCCAGGACGCTCCGTGGTTCGGATTCCACGTTAAACTGTAGGTCCCAGAGGAACGGAACTGGCCGTCCTACCTCTGACACAATGGCTTAGTATACCTCCTTCGGGAGAATCCAACAAACATTCGGGTTGTGGACTAAGTTAAGTTTTAATGTTGATAAGGAAATTTTGACAGTAATATGTGATCACTGAGGTTAGTATCTTTATGACCAAAACATTAGAGAAATATGCGCACAAATATGACCTTAAAAATGGGTAAATACGACGTAAAACTGATAAAATATGACAAAATATTTAAATTTACATCAAAACAAGCTGAATTATATTTAGTAGTGTTGCTTTTATCTAGACAGCACAGTTTGTTTCACAACCCCATTAGGAAATTAAATTTTAAATTGCTTTGTTGAAGTCACTTTAAATTCACATAATATACAGAAAAGAACTCTTTCGTCTCTACTAAAATACGTCACTCCAAATTTCTTTTCGTAACTGCGTCGCTTCGCACTTTCAACAAATTTTATTTTCGGCGTGGCGGTATTCATTGATCCACTGCAGATGTTACACTGACGCAATTATTTTCATAAGTATTGGCGACAGTGAGACACCGATTGACGCTGTTCGACACAGCCATGCTGCTGCTGCATCGCCAAGATTAAAAGGCAGACCGAACATTAACGTTTAGAATGTGTCAATAATGCTAAACTGTAATTTTTTAGTGTTGAACCTGATCAATTCAGTGACAATTAGATTTGTTTTTTCCTTCAATGTATAACAGGAGTACATTTCTGGAAATAATTTTCTTAATTTCTTATCGTCTATAACTTCCGAATTTCTGGTATTATTAATGAAATTATTTTTTTTTTTTATGGCTTTTGGCAACGGAGGCCATACCAGCCAGCTCAAGTTAATTATAATTGCTTTCAGTGTTTGGACGCCACAGGACGGACAGGACATTCACACAGATACACAACACTTAACATCCATGCCCGCGGCCGGATTCGAACCGGCGGCCTTCGGCACGCGGAGCTAGCACTCTAGCCCCTACGCTACCGAGGCCGGCAATGAAATTATCATATTTTCCTTAAAATATAACCATATGACCATAAATATTATTACATTATGACTAAAATTAAGAAAATGGCTTGAATATGCATTTATATGCTATATAAATACATTTAATTAAAATTAGAAACGTTTAATTCAGCATTACCGCTCAAAAAGAAGGCTGGGGAAAAAATGCGACTTGTCATAAAGATCAGAATTATAGTGATCATGTATATGGAGATAAAAGATTTAATCTTTTATAGTGTCATCCTGTTTCGGCGCTAAAATGATATTATGTTTCATCTGATTCGAGGTCATATTTATCGGTTGAGAATGAAACTAGTTTTAGCTTGTGAACTCATGTGGTCATTACATGACAGATCATTCTCGGAAATGATAAGTCGCATAATTGCTTTTAGCTTTACGCTTCGTCGATGTCGATCTAATTAAGGAAGGAAAAGACTAAGGGTGAGGAACAGTAAGGAATTCACCCATAACCTTTTCAAGGAACCGTCCCATCATTCATCTGTGGTGATTTCGTGAAACCCTGGAAATCCTAAATCTGGATGGCCGGATTCAAACACGCGTCTATCTGAATTTTGCTATCCGTTGGTGGACGCTAGAGAAATCCACTTCCGTCGGGTCCGACGCTACCCGTTACTTCAGAGCAGTTTATCTAAGGGATACTTTCTGTAACTAACTTCCAACAGTTTAAGCTTCCTTCCTTGTGTGTAACACGCAGTTAGTGTGTGGAAAAGGGAGGGGGAGGGGGTAGAGGGAGACCCCAATATTCGGCCAAACAATAAAATGACTATAAACTGTAATCAGGACACGAGTGACGCGGCATCTAAATTCGCCAAAACACTTTCGGCTCAACTTCCGTATCTTACTGCTTGGTGTAGAGACCATATTGTGGCATAGTTTTGAATGCTTTCTGCTACTAAAAAAGCGTTAGGTGCTCCGTTGAAAGATTGAATCACTAGGAAAAGTACGACTGAATGTTTGATACGACCCCAGCCTACTCATTGAGGCCAGGTATCGTGTAATTGATCACACTATCTTCTTTCTGGTGTAAAGATTCGATAGTGCATGTGGGTCTCTACCTCCATCTCATCATCCTGTTGGTAGTTAATGGCCATTGCTGGCCCGACCACGGGCACTTGGTGGTGTGAACTTGAAGACCCGCGAGTGTTTGTGGCCGCCTGAGCCGTGTGGTGCGGTGCGGGCAGGCTGTTTGCGATCGTGGGCTGTGGCATGCGGGCCAGTCGGGTCTTTGAGCGGACTCCGGACCGTCACCTGTTTACTCGCCGGGAGGAAAGCGGCTTACCGCTACCCACTTATAACACTCGGCCGTGTGCTCAGCTTCTTGTGAGGGAATTTACTTTGCAGCCCCAGGGATTCTTCTTTAACGTGACTCACACAATATTCCTAGCTCTCCTCCTCTTGTGGCGCGTCTGCCCTATTACCCCACGGCATATGTATTCAAGGCGCAGGATGTGTTTTATTAATAACTAGCAGAGTACACAGCGATGTTCAGAGGCTGGATATGAAAGTTTTGATGTTTTATACCATATGATCTGATTGTTGTAAACATTCCCCATCATCGTACACTTTAGCCAATTTCTCAACGGCCCGGCATTCGAAAAAAATAAAAAAGAACCGTTGCACACATAAATTTTCCTTTATGTGAGTAAGGGGGGAGAGGGTACGGGTTTTTAAAAACCGGATGTATAATATTATTTTTCTCTTTGCTTTAAAGTACACGAGTGAGAAGTTGAGTCCAAATCGGATAATAACCTTGGATTTGAATAAAACAACATTTGTAAACATTAGGGGCGTACAAGTTACATCGAAGTCGAATCATAACTGTGGGTTGGAATAAAACAACATTTGTAAAAGCTAAGGGGGTAAAGGGAAGGGATGGGGTTTTGTAAGCCAAACGAAGACAGTATTTTTCTATTTGTTTTAGAGTATTCATGCTCAAAGTTCCATCAAAACCTGATATAAACTGTGGGTTTTAATTTTAAAAAATATTTGGAAAAGTTAAATGTTGACAAAGGGAGTGATGAGTTGAGATTTTGTAAAGAAAATGTAGACAGTATTTTCTCTTTGTTTTAAACTATCCGTATGGAAAGTTCCATCGAAATCGGTTGAAAACTGTGAGTTTGAATAAAGCAACATTCGTAAAAGCTTAGGGGGGGGGGGATCAGAGGGGGAGACGAGTTTGATTTTTGTAAACCAAATGTAGACAAAATTGTTCTCTTTGTGTGTGCAAAGTTCCATATAAATTGGATAAATTCTGTAGTTTTTGGTAAAACAGTTGCAACAGTTAAAAGTGGGGAGGCAAAGAGGGAGAAATGTGGGGGTTTTGTAAACCAAATGCAGATAGTATGTTCATCGTTGTTTTAAAGTATACGTGTGAAAAGTTTCATCGATATTGCATAAAACTGTGATTGGTATAAAGAACATACAAGCATACAGACATCCATTTCTATAGATGTCATCTTTGTAATCAGGTACAGGAAAAGAGAATAATTACATTCGATTTAACGTATTCACTTCTTCAGGAATGACACAACTCAATTTCCTATCTAAGAGACAAAATGAGGTAGTTTGGAACGTATTGCGTCCCCACGAAACACCTTCAATTTTTAAGGATCCCGGTTCGCTGCAATAGTCATTGATTCGCCCAGATTTTTCCTTCTGTTGTTATGGCGGGTCCTAGTCTGTTGACAAAGCTGTTTTAGTTGTAAGCTGTGACTCACGAAGACAGTTTTTAAATGATCAAGCTGGTAACTTTATTTCGTTAGCAGGCCGGTGTCAGCAGGCACCAGGTTGGCGTTCCAGTCTCTGGGAAGTTGATGACAGGCACTATAGTGTTTAGAACGACAACCTCTGTACAACATTGTGAAAAATAATTGAATTTCAGTAATTCCATTTTGTGAAATATATTTAACTCTACAATAACTCATTCATGATCGAACAAAATTTATTCCACTTTGATAATTTTGTAATTCCTTTTTTTCTCTCTCGCTATGCCATACTTGTTCACTAACACATCATAATAACAAAACTTTATTCGACAATTTTTGCAAATGCTGAAAGACATTGATATCGGGCTAAAATGGCATCCCGATTTTCATATTTAAAACCTGGTGGAATGGGAGGACTATTAGAAAATAACATTTCTTTTACGAGAAACTGCTATCCTGATTTAAGTTTTCGTAAACTTCCAGAGCACTTCCAAGCGAATGTCCTTATCATTTATTAACACTGACCTTTCAGTGTCTAGTCTACTGTCTATTCTTCAGAATTAATGATCGAGCTGTTGACGAAAGAAATGAATTATTGCATTAATGTCCATGAGCAATGTATGTATCTTTTAGAAGCAGCAGTTTCACAAATTTTATTCTTCATAAGCGTTCTATAAAGTAGGAAAAAACAACAGAAAAATAACATTTATAGACTGTTTATCGGTTACACTGAGTGGATGTAACAGCTGTCTGACAGCTCATTGGTAAGATTTTGAACAAGAAACCCTCGTCACATGCTTGAATCACGGTCAGGAATGGAATACTTATTAACAGTTAACATGACCTTCAGTGGTCTTGCTGTTGTGATTGAATGTTTAAATCGTCTGAGTGCAGATCGAACGGCTCGAATAACTATCTCGGCGTGGATTTTAAAATGCCCTTAATCCGACATTCAGCTCTATTACAGCTTGCTGTACATTTTAAAGTGCCCCAGAACACTTCGGTGTTTCGAATTCCACATTAAACAGCATGTCCCTTTTACGTGGTAGGATTTCAGGGTTTAGATAGCCACGTCAGAGGCGAAGTTCGATCAACCGGTGGCTGAACTCTTCGGGGACGTCGCTGCCAATATTGCGGTACGCTTTATTATTAACATGACCATCCTTTCCGGCAAAGCTTTTATTTGAGTTAGAAGCACGATGTGAACGCTCTGTGAATCTGATGCCACGGTAAACTGTGGGTGCACGGATGCGTAATGAGCGGTAAATCTGAATTCTCTCTCTAGGCATGCGAATTACTCTTCCAAGTCTACGCGCGAACAATACCATTTACTTTAAACTTGAAGGAAAATGTTTTGGTCATTAAATCAATATCTGCAACGTTGTATATTGATGTATATCTATTGTCTGAAAAAAAGTTTAAACTGCCACGGTGAAAGTAATGGAAACCACTTTCGACCAACTCATTTGTCAAAGTTATAGATCCGTGTCGGAGAGTACACCACTCAAACTATAACTTAAGAAAGTGCGAACAATTTGCATGTATATGGAGTCTGTGAAGGAGCCTTGTGGGACTGCAGCCTCATCCAAACTTGATGGAGCTGTTGCTAGAAACTTTTCGGTCTTTGTAAATAGCTCGGTCACTGCGATCCGCCAACTTGTGCGGCACAAAATTGTTCCACAGAATATTTACATAAAATAACACGTATCATGAAACAACAAATTACAGACAGAAATTTATCGCTATCACAACTGATTCTGATTTGCATGGAGTAAACAAAATTTTAAAATATTAACTGATTTATATGCTAATCAAAGATTTTAAAGTAAAATTATTCTATTTCACGAAAATAATAGTTATTTAATATAAATTAAAACTTCATTCTCATCGAAATTGTAGAGCAACAATATAAAATTAAATATTCACAAACTTTTCTGGGATACAAATGAGCAATTATTTTGTATTTTGGGTTTCTTTATTAATAAAAATGTCATTGGGCTATGTTAGTCATACAGCCAGCTCAACGTATGTGATTCTCTCACAATGCATACATTTCATTTCAGTGTGATTATTTTCCCTCTTCTGTAAAGACGACACAAGACTAACACAACATTTAATTAAAAACACCCATGACCTACGCCGTACTCGAACCGGCGACCCTTCAACGTGAAGCAGTCACGCTGCCCCTACGCTGCCGGGGTCGACTATTATGAGTTGATTCAAATTTTTGCAGGGAGCAACTACACATAAAACTGTTTTAAGTGTAGTTAGTTTTCAGCTGAAAGTTTTGAAAAAAATTAGTTTGATCATGGAGATTAATCCTTTCGATGTAGTTATGCTTCATTAGCATCACCATTATTGATTTCGATGTAAACTATCAAAGAAATTTTAGATGGATGAAAAAAAAATCAGTTTTTTTCCCCTCTTGCTCTCTATTGGATCTCCTCCTCTACTTAGAAGAAAGATTTGTCTGGCGGTGCGAGCGGTTACGTGGCGCGGCGTTGGTAGCAGTGAAGGGCGATGTCCTTTGCCTAATCTATACCACATACAAGTACTAAAATTCAAGAAAAGTCCTGTCTGAACATTAATAACATTTTAAAATATTATCTGTAACTTACAATACTGACAGAGGGACCAAAACTGTAAAATTTGTCTATCTAGATTATAATGTCGGTAAGGATACTGGATACTTTATATACCAATACGTTGCAAACGCCCAAAGATGGAGAGCTCAATTATTTTTATTTTTTTAAAAAGCATAACGTCCGCATATATCACAGTAAATAATGAATGGATTTCATCGAAATTTCACATAGTAGTATGTCACCGGTCGGAGCACAGAATACTTTTTATCCTGATTACACTATATTTTCCCATGACGCAAAGTGCTAAAACGTAAATTTTACATTTGAGTCTATCTGTGCGCACTTCTCACAAAACGTATGAAATGAATTTCAACGAACTTTAGTATTGTGATAACTTACGTCATCAGGTAACCTGGTGGATACTTTTTATCGTGATTAGTAAATTTTATGTTTTCTCTATAATTCCGAGAGCAAAATGCAAATTGAACATTTTTATATATCCATTTAATATTGCCTGTTGAGTGGTCTGGTGGTTCAGCTGGTTAAGCCATGTGAATGTGGAAGGTCTCCAGTTAGGTCTCAGCTACAATTCGTACGGGCCTTAAAATTGACCTTTACCTCTGCAAACGTTTGCTTTGATAATGTAAAAATGCTAAGCCACTCCGTGGTTCGGATTCGGTCATAAATTCTAGGCACGATTATCAGGTGAGGCGGCTAGAACAGAGGCGCCTGGAAGTTATGATACTGTATGGTGCAGCTTTCACTCAGATGTAATACGATCTACCACATGCTATGTACCCGGTGATGATGTGACCGTTTTTCCGATTCGATTAAGTAGTTTATATCACATTTTATACACATACAAACGAAGGAAGTATCCGATTTCTTCTAATAGAACAAAAAAAATATATATGTATTATCCATACTACTATGGTGGCAAGTGATGCTTCCTGATACTATTAGGCTACCAAAAGGGGTTTCACCTTTTCCACGCTGACTGGGAGCAAACGAATTGCAGAGAAGCTCTGCTTGATACAGAGTTTATCTGAAAGAATAATGACTGAAAGACCATAATCTGCTCCCATTCCGGTGACGTTAGTTCAAACGAGTATAGAACATTTGCAAGGCCACCGTGAAAAAACTAGTCTTACTTTTTTGCACGAAACAAGTATGTGTACCATACCTACTGACAGAACTACAAACAAGTTGTTGATTGTCTAAAGACCCAGGACGTCTTTCTAACTCTTTGTGTAACAAAGAAATTAATTACAGCTCCTAGAGGCTGCTAACTACCTGCTCAGTAGCAACAATCGTTTAAAAACGACAGGATCATTAGAGGTCGGAAAGGAATTCGGTCATGACCGTTTGAAGGAACTATCAAGTCGTTCACCTGGAATGATTTCGGAAAAACATTGGAAACCCAAAACCGGATGGCAGGCAGGGAATCGAACCCACGTCCTCCAGGATACGAACGCCTAGGGTATTGCTCACCATACCGACGAATTATTTATCACTCATAGTAAATGCCTGTAATTTCATTGCAAAACTAAGAAGTGGATATACAAAATACATACCTGGTACATATGACTACATGCTAACTAACTGCGTGTAGAGTGGTAATGCGCAGCAAACCTGTTACTTCATTCGGCATGACCTCCTGGCCTCAGAGCGTTTGCGCCTCTTCTCTGATGTGTACAAGTGCACAGTTAAAAGAACATGCTCATTAGCCTTTGCAGTGGCGTAAAACGTTTCCACTAAATGAGCGTCAGTCTGGTATGGAATTAAATCTGACAGAAGTAGCACGTGTCACTTTTTAACGATGTTGCGCATTTATTCGGTCCGTGTCAATGCACTCCTACGTGTCCTTCACAACTTTACCACAGACTAACACGGCGATTTGACGATATGAAATAATATTTTCACTTTTTAAATGTTCGTCATGTGACGATATGTGTGAAAGTACATTGAGTTAAATAGAGCGACTGAATTGAAAGCTTTTGCTTAGAACCTGCGTATCTCTCTTCATTCAAGCTTTTGAGACTCATTGACGGTGGTGACTTTTTCTACATGGTACCCTGCCAAGAACAATATTTAAATGAGGTTATCTTTCTTGTGAGATTTTAGTTTTTGAGAATTGTCTGTTCACTGTATTGATGACTGATATATTTTTGAAAAGTTCCATGTAAATCGAAATGTCGTCAAATTGGCCCAAATTCTATAAAGGAGTTTATATCACAGTTTATACACACACAAATGAAGAAAGTATCCCATTTCTTCTAATAGAACAAAAAAAATTATGTATGTAATATCGATACTATTATGATGGCACGTTAATGCTTCCTGATACTACCAAGCTACCAAAAGGGGGAAGAAACGTTTCAAATCGTTTAATCCAGTGAACATAAAAATAGTGTTCTTTCCTTTCAATCATTAAAATAATTTCAAAATAAAGAAGATTTCTTACTTTTTGTTTGAGATCTTCAGCTCTCGATAAACCCATTGAAATGGTTAAACATATAAACAGTTGTTGAAGGTTTTGGACAGTAATATTGTTTTTTTCCTCTAGGTAGATGAAGCTACAAACATCAATGACACGCTTCTCTCGTATTAATTTTATTCCCATGGTTTCGAAAATTTCAACGACAAACAAGATCCGCTTCTGATAGATAGTACTAATTCTCTTTCAAAAATCTCAGTGTTCAGAACCAATACACATTTTTATTTCCCTCATCACTGATTAAAAGGAAAGTCCTGACAGGCTTATTCCCATTTACCGATGCTATGACTTTCTTCCACGCCAATGGATCATTCACTTGAAAATTTTGACAAGCAAGAAAGTAACATAAAATAACCTAATGGGCATAGATTTTAAAACGGTGAATTCATTTTGCAGAATATCTCTTCTAAAATGATTGAGGTCAACCGGGAGTAATTTCATACATTTATGTAACAATTTTTTGCTAAACAATCAGTTGTCTGTTATAATTAGCATGTTTTCTAAATACAGTTGAGAAAAGTACGCACAGTTAGAGAAAATACAATAGACTATAAAGATTATCGAAATTTCACCCAACAAAGATAAATTTGAGCTTATGAGCTTTGATCTTATAGCCAACACACTTGATCGGTTTCCTAATATTCAAGAGAATACAGATAGAAATAATTATTGCTCTAAATTCGAAAAGTGATTGCAGAGTAAATATCATTTTCATTCAAATCCGTTTTCACTAGGTGAATTACAGGCACTATCAGTGAAGCTGTAAAAACATATATATTAAACACAAATCTGATATTTTATCTATAAGACTCCGCAGGATACTAAATATTTGAAACTGATGTCAAATTTAACATAACATTCTGTTTTATTCTTCATCGTATTTGTGTCACACCACAATATCATATCTAGAAATGATGAAGAATAAGAAATGATCCAACGTAACAGACAGTTTAAAAAAATCCCTGAAGCATGCCCTCACCCAAATATCCAACAGATGATGAGCAAAATACAGATTTAGTAGTCGCTCCATCTAATTTGATAGGGGTTTATTTTTTAAAGCGTATTCATTTATAACTACTCAGGTTTCGTGAAAGCGATTATCATTTGTTATCATGTTTATTAGAAGTTCAGCCAAAGATTGTTGAAACACATTTCTCTAATCTGAATTATAACAGTGAGATTGTCATAGGTCACTACCAGTTTTCTTAACGGAAGAGCCACTTAACTTTACATATATACGTTGAGAATACAGAATTAGGCGTCGCACAAATTTGATAGGAATTAACAATAAAAATGTTTATTAACTTAGGAATAACTACAGCTTTAACCGTAATAATTAACTCATATAGCAAGATTATATTTAATATCTATTTATAATTTAATTTGTTTAATTAATGAGCCGATTCTTTACTTATAATTACAAAAACTGCAGTGATTATTCATATGGGTAAATTGATACTTTTCATCTATACTTATAGGAAATTAGTAAGTAAGTTTAAGGAAATGTTTTTTGCTGATGAGTTGTTTGGTGCAACCAATAAAAATACGAAGAAATAACCGCTACAGAAATCTCCTGCGAGATTAATCAAATTGCTGTATTACAATTTAAAACACATAATTTCGGAGTTTTAGCAGTTTAGAATTTGAGTAAAAGGTGACTGGAGGTTGTTTATTTTGTTTGATAATTACAGAAAAATTGTTGCAACTCCACGGGCAACTCAGTACTTGGCACGAAGAGAATAATATGCGAAATAATTCAGACCCCACGAACTAACCCCTTATAATAACATTATTTTTAAAGAAGGCTTACCAACCACAACATTTGCAGGAATTCATATTTTTACATTGAATCAGATTCCTTGTGTATGTCCATATTATTTAACTTTTATATCTTCCATCGGCAGCAGCATTGTTCAATGATTAGACTGATTGCCTGAGCTACCCTAGAAATAGCTGAGTATTTTTCTTCTGAACTAATAGGCCGGCACAATCTGCCACTGCGTCCGAATAACCATCAGCCTGTATGCCAGAGAGCACACGCGAGGAAACTACGTGAAGTGAACCTGGTAGAAGCATGGCACCAATTATATTACCTCCATATCTAACACCGGAGGGAGATTCCCCACTAAATTCCCCATACGGACACGCGTGGCTCACCAGAACAGTTTTTAAATGTGAATGTCCTATAAGTACCGACTTACAAACAGTTTACAGTTTTAACAGTCAGTATTCAAGAAAACATGACGTCTCGTGGTTAGTATTCCACGAGATGAGGGACATAATGCAAACAATATTTCCTATAGAAATCTAACCCCACACAATGCAGTTTCTGGGTGAGCCGTAAACGGACGGGCCTGGTATTCGTGTGAACATGTTCAATCCCCAGACGGACCATTTATATTTTCGGTTTCCTTCCCACAAGCCTCTCTCATGAGCTCAGTTTCGACCAGCCGTAAAACGCTAAAAAAAATTGTCAAGTCTTCCGGCTGTGAATTATAGTACATCCCATTGCCAGCTAGCTGTACCACGATTACGGTAATATCATTCAGTGTGGATGCGCACATTAGGCACCTACCCACTGAACTGGGAAGGTACAACGGGACCAAGTTCATATGGCGGGTTCCCTGCACCTGTAGAACTGACTGTGCAATCATCTAGGCGAGCATTTCTTAACCATTTTCAACCAGAGGACCATCAAAATGTAAAAAATATTTCAACGAACCACATATAATGGTCAATTCTGTTATGTATGTGTATGTTATTTACCAACCTACCAATAAAGTGGCAATCAACTTAATTCTCAAAGGAACGCAACTCTTTGATGCCGATTGAAAACGTGTTTAATCACAATGAAGTAATATCCAAGAAATACCTGATTTTTGCTGGTCGCTGAAATATTCATGACTTTAACCAAATTTGGTTTATTGCTTATGCTCGGTTAAAGTCTTATACAGTATGAGAACTGTAATCATTTTACGTGAAAATTTTTTTGAATTTATTTTTGGTTATCATATATTTAATATTTTGTCCCATCTTCGCGTAACACCAGCAGAGAAACGCTGATCTTGGGGAATTCCCCAATCTCCGCAATATAAAGTAAACATTTCACAAACAAAAATATATTTATCATTCGGAACACAAGTTACACGTTTCACAAACAAATGGCGACACTTCACTTCCAATTACCCGCATCTTGCCTCGACCACTGCACTAGTGTAGAGTTCAAGGCAAGACGCGGGCAATTGGAACTCTGCCATCAGACGTCAGAACAATCGCCTTGGTGATATCTGGGCCATAAAATAGATACGCTAAAAAAATAAGTTATGGTCAACAGGTAGTAAGCTACCAGCCACTGTCTCCAGAAGCCACTAGTTGAAAAATACGCCGGTCGAATTCCAAAAAAAAAATAAAAAAATTAAAAAAAAAAAAAAAAAAAAAAAAAAAACCTATTGATTTCTTTTTTCCTTGGCAGCGTTGCAGGTTTACAATGATTCGATACAAATGATGAGTTAACTGCTATTACAAATTCTTCGTTATGCTCATTGATGTTACATTAAAGCATAATTATTAACATTATGTATTTAAGATCGCTGGTATAGTAATGCTGCAAAGTACTTTGAAAGTCAGGTCTGGAGACTTACGCGAGTCGTTCATTTATTTAGAGAAATCGCGTTGGAAGATACAGGCTAATGACATAATCAAAAAAATATTTAACATCGAAAAAAGAAATGTGAACTGAATGGGTAATAAGAATATGATATATTGATCTTCTATTTCCCATATACTCATAAGATTAAGTTCGTTGTCAAACTTAATTGAATCAACAATATTTATGTCTAGTGACGCGTCATATTCAATAGTGGGTGACTCAGATTACAACAATCCATTGTTAATGAATACAGTTAAGATTAACAAAAGAGAAAGCTAGTAAAAACATCACTTAATTTTTTATGGCTTTGCGCTACGTCGATGTTGAGTCATTAGAGATGTTAAACAGACTGAGGCAAGTAACAGTAAGTAATTCAGCCATGGCCAATTGAAGGAACCATACCGGAATTGGCTTAGTGTGATTTGATAAAACCATGAAAAACCGAAATCTGGACTGCCGGACGGGGATTCGAACCAGCGTCCTCCAGAATGTGGGCCCAGAAGGGTTCCGCTCACTCAGTAAAAACAACTCTCACATTCAAGATTAAACAGTTTTCGTAGCGGTCATTGTTATGACTTATTTTTCGATATGTTCTCTGTGTCCAATCAACCACCCATTCTCCCTACGTTTCGACCTGTGTCAGTCACCTGCTGATTCTGTTTGATCCCCGAGGATAACGTTAGGCATTGGTAACAATGTGGGAGGAAATAAGAAATAATTGAAAGAAAGCACACTAGAGGAAGTTATTAACAGGCAATTAGTGCTTGATTTTTATTTCTTATTTATTCAAATTTATTAGCAAACTGAATTGCTCAGTGATAATAATTTCTGTTTCTTACAGAAGAACTATCAGTATGGTACAACGCCAAACTTACTGCTAGGTTACTTGCCGTGAAAAGTTTGGTACGGAACTGTTGGATGCTGTCACAGCGCTGCAATATAATTGAGTGGTTATTATAACATAATCGCGCTTTGGCCTAGCTAAATAACTTTAACAGTAATTACGGGTGAACCGTATAGCGCAAGAATACATTTAAACAGATTTTCAACACATTCCAAGTGCTTATTACATTAAGATCACTTCAAATAATTTCTATTAGCATTTGGAGTCATTTCAGTGCTTCATTTTGACCATATATATTTAACAGACTATTAATAAGTAAATAAACAATGTTTTTTTGTTTAGTTTTTGTGCATTGTTCCATTCTGATAAAAATTGTTACAGTCAGTATAATAGTCATTTTTATGTAGCTACTAAGCAGTTTGAGGGTCTGTTACAAGAATATCAGGTTACAAGACGTTAATTACTCAAACCAACTATCGAAATGGAAACTGCTTCATCTTCATGACACGACGATAGCTATCAAGCCAGATTTGTGAAACGATCGTAATAATTTTTTCGTAATGTATGAGATAAATAAGAAACTAAGTATTAATACAGAGTGCAGATGTTAAGGAAGCTAATTTCTTTAATGAAATAATGTTCATAAGAGTATCTGGAATATTATTTAGTTTTAATCTGTTGGCTATTTCTCTACTGATCTACCTTCAAATTTCATCAATTTTTGTGTTAAATTGTTTTAAGTTAATTGTTCAGCATGTCTCTTGGTAGGTTATTGTGAACAATAAAGTCGACTCTGGAGCGTTTCAGCGCCAACTGTGATATTTTGCCCGAGCTCTCTGCTCCGTGTACTGGTGTCGTACACGAGATGATGTGCCGCTGGATGGTGCACCACTTGTTCCTGTCCACTGGTGGTGGTGTTTAAAGCCAGCTACAGCCAGTGTGGCCGTCTCGGTTACTTGTCGTATTGATCAGTATCGGACGGCCGTCACGCTGGCCTCCCACCAGCCGGCCATCCCGTGTTCTCAAACAAAATAAAACACCGGACAGGACATGCTGCTCTATGCTGCTGATCCTTTGTTCAACATGCCATTCTCATACGCATAGAAAGCCCCGTGATGCAGACACTTGCTGCATTTTTCAGTAAAGCTGCTGCTTCGCGATTTCCCTCCAATGATTTAGACACACTGAATAATCAAAACGTTTAAAGTTAAGCAAAATATTCACAAAATGATCACTGTTACGATGTTTGGCAAACATGATGGCCTCTTCAAAAAAATCGAACCGCAAAACCATAATGTGCTTTTAAATTCATGTTTCATTAGAGAGTGTCTATTAATTACGTGAAGTGTTTTTTTTTTTCGTATATCTGTACTCAGATCTGGTGGGACCCACTCCCTCCCCCCCCCCCCCATTTCACTAACTCAAGATCAATCAAATTATTTTTGAGAACTTTTTTATAGTTGTGCTGTTGTTTGAAGGGCGGCAATCCGAAATAAAAGTTGATGGAAGATTTCCGTCGTCCCTCCCCCCACCTAGTGACATTTGATGAGATTTAGTTAAATTTCGCAAACCCCCCCCCTCCCCCCCACACAAACATTTGAGGTCACTAATTAATGAAGGGCCCTTTACGACCCTTGTGTGGCAAGGCTTGGCTTTATTAGTGAGAAATTGCGTTAGGGTGTTACGTGGTTAGGATTACACGCTAAACTGTAGGACCCCTTCACGCGGTAGGATTACCGTGTTATCTTAGCCAGCAAGAACAAAGGCGGATGGAGCGGCCGTTAAGAAATTCAGTCATTATGACATTGCAGTTACGGTTGTCGCAGAACGCGAGCAGGACCTGAAGATAACGCCAAGTAACACCACGAACAGCTTGTATTTCAACAACTTCCTGCATCGCACCCGCGAAGATCATATTTTCGACCCTTTGTTCCCAGTGAATGTTCTGTATTTTGAAGTTCGATGGTTCACCTGAATTAGAACCACAACTAGATTAGCAATTAGTAAACATTTATTTCTTAACTTTAAGTTTTTTATTTGTTTTTATACTGAGCAGAAAAATGATGCAGCTTGTAGAAGTTCTTATTTCTTATGTATCAGTTCAAAGTACGTCATATAAATGGATGATACTTTATTCCAACATTCTAATGTCGCATTTACACTCTAATCCCCCGTCTCTCCTCGCAATTTCTCGAAATTTTCATGCGCGAACAATGACACGAATTGCCGTTTATACTCTCCTTAGATCTCATTCAGGTTTTGAACTTTTTTAAAAAAAAAGAAAATAAAAACCTTGAATGACATATAAATCCGAATTATAACAGAATATAATTTCATAAATTATGTTTTTAGTGAATAATCAGTAAGAGGGTAGTAGGTTTAAAGTAGTTTTATGTTCCAACAAAAAAATTGCACTTGAAGACTCTTTAGAGTCATTGTTAAGAATGTCACAAGCTGAATATGAATTTCCATTGAGACAAACTAAACCTTTAATATCAAAATAAAAGACTGGATTCACGATACCTATACAAGTAATATTTCGATTAGTCATAGCTGTACGGTTTTTAGCTAGTAGAGACAGTTTCAGAAGTATTCACTATTTTTTCAATATTTCAAGCGATCTATATCAGTAATGTGTATGAAGTTTGTAAAAATATTCATACATCTTAAAAGATGAAATAACAAAGGGAAATAAAAATGCGTTATACATAAATTTTTTAGGTTGTTAATATTATAATTATTTATTTAGTTTACTAAAAGATAATCGCTTGCATTATTTAGTCTTCAAATAAAATATATTTTCTTAAATTTAGTAATAATATTATTTGTATTAATGATATAAGACGAATTTAATCAATAAAAAAATAATATATAAGAGCATGTTAATATTAATCAGTGGTTTAATTAAGCAGGATCAATAAGAGCTTGGTGATCCGTCGTTCAAAGCTGATTCAAATGTTGAATGGATGCGATAGTGTAAATAATGTGCTCGAGCCGAAAAACCGCCTCTGAGGCGATCGGAACTAGCGAGCAACCACGGGAGACGAGACTGGTATGCGAGCACAACGTTTGCACTCGTTCTGTTTCGAAACGACTCGCGAGAATGTAAACGCGGCATAAGAAATTTAAGTAATGTAATCGTTCTCTCCACTGTTGGCATGATATCATTATAAAGATATGTCTGTGTGTGAACATTTTTGGAAATAATCTAATTTTCACTACTTGAACCCTGGTGAGAAGTAACTACGTTCAATGATGTTTCATGGTTTCTGTATCACGTTCATGTATAACACATTTTTTTATTTTCTCTTCTTACGAAAACAAAGAAAAATTATGAAATTAATACGTGTTTCCCTTAAAGCTTTCCGCTTTACTATCATCTAAAGCTTATATTTGGAATTTAGTTTCTTGTAATAGCTTTCATCGTTGTTTATTTTTTAAAGAGTTCTTGAAATTCATGTATGTTCATTGATGTTCGCAGCCCTATTTCTACAATGAACTCACTGAATAAAGTTTTTAACTCATTTCATTGTCAAACAAAGGGACGTCATGACTTACAAGTATGTAAATAGTGTTGACTGAAGTATCCTCATAAAGTAACTCATAGATTTTTCGTAATAGATGCAAGTTGTGCAAGTTTCAATAATTGCAGAAACGGTTACAAGTAAATAATGAATAGTGTATAAGACTGAAATGTCAATACAGCGAATGACGCTACAGCAACTAGTACTTTTTATTCGTTTTTAAGGTGTACTGCAATTTTATCAGGTTAGCTAGGACGTGTAATCGCCATCACATTGAGAATTGCATTTAACTTGTGCATTATGAATCTTTTCAGAAAGAATCTGTTTCATAATTCATATAAAAAACTAAAAAATTTTACAGAAGCATAAATGCAACCTTCAGTTCTCTAGCAACTTACAAGGTTTTCCTCCTAACGACGAATAGAGAGAGGGATGTCCACTGGGAGTACGCTTGTAAACATTCGGTCATTATATAAGTATGAATGCAAAACACCGTGCGTGATGGATGATCGGTTAACAGACTGGCCTCGCATACAGATTTGGGTTATCCATGGTTTCCCCAAACCACTCCAGATAAATGCCGGGATGCTTCATTCAAAAGGCCATGGCCGAATTCCTTCCCGTTACTTTCCCCAGTCCCTATAATGACCTAAAGGTCAACGAGGCATAAAGCCATTAGGAAATTAAAATGAATGCAAAACTGGTATTTTATTTTCCTCAAACTGTCATTAATAAGTGATTCATACAAAAAGCGATTTTGAATGAAGGAAAGAGGCGGATCCGACCTACGAACAAAGCGTCCTGAAATATTATCAGTACTGGCGGGACCTCTGGAGAAATTGTTTGCAATATGCAGCATATTGTCTTAAAACGGTGAAGAGGTTCAGATATCGAAGTGATTTACCTTTTCTTTTTTTCTTTTTTTTTTAAAAAAAGAAAAAAAGTGAAATGTTTTGATTTTAATTCAAATGTAACAGAGGCATCGTACTCTTAATACTTAGAATAAAGGTAAGAAATCTTAAGAAACAAAAACATGATATCATCAGAATTAATTGCGATACTAATTTCATATGATTGTCTGTATTTTTTTGCATTTAACTGGAACTTATTAAACTTACTTTTGGAAATTAGTTACTTTTGTGATGAATATTAATATTCGTGTTTTGCAGTAACTGAGCCGCTTTAGGTCAGGTAACATTTCCGTAACTACAAAAAAAAAAAAAAAAAAAAAAAAAAAAAACATAAAAGCTGTTGCATCGATATGAATACATAAAACCATTGAGTAAAAACTCCTGCTAGTAGACTGAAGGAAGTAGTCACTTCAGTGCCAGCTATTGTGCAATCCATTTCGGCACCTGATACACTGATAAAATAACGTTCGTTTTGAATGGGATGTTTGTTACCTGGAGCGACATCAGAAACTATTGAAAGACAATATTTTTCATTTATGTTAATACTGTTTTTGAGAAACATTCCGAAATGCATTTAGTCAATAAAACATAGCTGCAAATGTATTGGCCAACAGACTCATTCGTTAACACCAGACAACTGGGAGGTAACTACAGAGCCTATACAACTATTTACATGTGAAGGGAACTAACGTATTGTATTATGCACCATAAAGTTAGTCAGTTCGATTTGATCAGTTGATTGAACTCTGGCATCATTATGCGTTCATTCTAAATTGACATAAGACTTAAGGTGTCATAACAAAAAATTTAATTATCAACTAAAATTTTCCATGATCATTCGCATTTCTTTTTAAAAGACATTGCATATGTTTCTAAAGTGCACAACATAGATCTGTGCTGTCAATAACGGGACTTAATAGACTCTTACCAACCCATTTCAGAATTTAACCCTTTATAATTTATTTTCTTTGACCACGGAACACGACGCCGCAGTTATTTTTAGTTATTTATCTTTTGTTTAACACGTATGGTTGCAGTTAGGAATTTTTAAAACGCAAAATATTTCTCATACAAAATTAAGATAAATATTGGAAGCAATAAAGAAACAGGTGGGTATGAGAGCATGATTCAACATTACTAGCTAACTATCTGTGCTAATTTTGTTAACTTTTCGGTTAGTGGATGGCGTGAATAATATCGTAGCGACTGGCAGAGAGAATATCGAAAAGTTACAGTACACCTGCTTGAAGCTCCAAAGTCACAGCTACTTTTAAGCTCTACCGCTGTGAAAACAGTTTTATAGCACACTCAAAGGTGCAATCACAAGTTTATGCGTGGTAGTTATTGCTCTCCTCGGCCAGAAACAAACTCTGAAATGTGGAAAGTTAAAAGGCCGCTTTTACGGAGCGCACCTTTGAGAGCGCTCCATCTGAGCGTAGATATTGTGTGGTACGACTGGCGAATAAAGACGCTTAAGTTTCGATTCCACTCGGAAAGTTACCGCCACCGAGGTGACAAAAAATATCAGTAAAGTCTTTTCATCTATAGTCTTCACAGTCCACCAAAAACTTGCGTATCATCAGCTACCGAAAGGCATTTCCTTATGACCAGTCTTATGTTTCCCTCTCTTCTCAGCAGCGCGTACGACAAGAGACAGGGATGGCGATTCGTGATTTGAGGGCGTCAAACATTGTTGCTTTTAGTGTCTTTCGGCGTGGATGGGCTTTAAAACTCTCCGTTTGTTTCATCTCTCATTTGCAATACACTAATCTGAGCTCACACAATCTAGTCATTCACACAAAACAGTAACATTCATGAACATTTCTACATTGGGCCAAGCAACTGGAAACCACGAAAGTTAATATTTCCCCGAAGGATAGCTGCAGACGGTTAACATCGTACATTTACGATGATCTACTGTATATTTTCGTGACGTCACTCACTCATTCACTCACCTCGATAGCTTTTGGCTGGAGATCGGTGTAACGTGTCAGCCTTCGCTCTCAAAACAGCGACCAGAAATACCATTGTTCGTGATTATGTCCACTGCTACAAAATTAATTTCCATAATACATTCATTAAGTTTGCTTTTCGTAGCGTTTCATTGTTAAAAAAATTTTGATAAATTTTGCGGCTGAAAAAACGTGGATCTGCTTTTCAGTAATGTGTTGCTAATAAACGCAACTAAAAAAAACTTTTTAAAATTAAATTACTTATGGTCTCTGCTGTAAACACAAATGCCAATTGTCATTCCGGCTTAAGATAAATTTCAATTAAATTAAAACTTTCACTAATATTGTCGCTTGACCAAAAAATATGCATTACGTTTTATTTGCTTTTTAGGTATTTTACTGACCACTTTCGTTAATGGTATTTGTTCATGTTCGCTGTAAGTGAATTATTAGATTATTTTAAGTGGATATCGGACCAAATTTGTTACCGAATCGACTATTCTGGCAATTCACTTCTTCGGAGTTGCTCAACTGTTTAATAATATGGAATTTGTATTAAGTTTTCCAACCGTCACAGATACTATGGCCAATGATTATATTGGTGTTTGCCCAGTATCAATAAAAAAAATTCTCGATGCTTTCTAAGCAAACGGGAATATTTTAAATTTTGCAGAGTGAACTTTAAGGGTCAAATACAAGTCAAGTTTGTATTTAAACAAGTTAGAGTCTATGACCTTTGAAACAATTATACGATTGCGCTACCTTCCCTGTTTGTGTTTAATACCTACCTATATTAATGCTTCTGAATTCTTCAAGCTTAAGAGATGTTATTCACCCAGAAACACAGGTCAAGTTTATATTTGGTCATAATCTTGAAAACTGGATCTATTCTAGACCCGTGACGATATGCAAAGACGGTCATGGGCTTACACTAGTAAACAATAAAAGCTTCTTGAGACGAACGCCGATATGGTTCCTTCAAAAGCACATGGCTGTATTCCGTTCCTTGCCCCCAATCCTTTCTCGCCTCTAATAACCTCGGCGTTGACGAAGTGTAAAACCAAAAAAAAAAAAAACTTCAGGGCAACTAATGAAACAAAATATATTTCACATACATATCCCCTTATATAAAACACTAAGGATGCGTCGTCTATAGCTGCTTCTGCTATTGGCTAGAGAACGATCACGTGCCAGCTTTCACTCGCCAATCAACAGCCACTATATTACATTCCTTCCATCATCCTGCTTTTCGTTCATTTACAGCTAGACGCAGAAATTCATGTAAGGAGGAGATTCAGTATTTACGCTATTTTATCTGTATCAGTTAGACACAGAAATGGAGAAGGGGATTCAATATTTACGCTATTTTAACTGAATCAGTTATAAGGACCATAACCTAAGAATTTTTTTGGCAGATGGTAAGAAACAATTATGTTTATTAAAAACTCGGAGAAACGTAATGCGAAATGTATTAGTCAAATAAATAACAGTTATCCGTTTTCGAAATTATAAAAATGTATTTATTTAAATAAAATCCTAACCAAATACTCTGATAATCTAACCAGAATAAGGTACTCATATCACGAAAGATATAATTAAAAATGATTTCAATTTAAAATTTGCAATTAAACAACGATATTCTTGCAGCCAAATGGCGGCGAGCAGAGATAATGAATGCGAGGCAATCATACGTTACAAAGTTACAATTGGTACGTTCTTTTAAATTTACAAGTTGCTTTTTGTTTATTTACGACAACTAGATGCAAAAATTCATGCAAGGAGAAGAGTATTCCATGTTTGCGTTATTTTATCTTTACCAGTTATAGGAACGAGGTTAACACATAACCTAAGAATGTTTTTGGCAGATGATAAGAACAATGAAGTTAATTAAAAACTCGGAGAAAGTTTACACCAAATTTACGAATCGCGAAATGTTTCACCGGGATAAATGACCGTATTCCGTTTTTGATATTATACTTTCCGTCATTAAAGTAAAATGTATTTACTTAAATAAATCATAGTCAAATACTCCAATATTCTAACCATAGTATGGTACTCATATCACGAAGATTTCATTAAAAATGGTCAATATTCGCTTTTTCATACAAGCTTTTCCAGAATAAATTCAGACTACCACCATAGGCGCTGCCTGTCGTTATTCATATGAGGGTAATAAAAGCTATGATTTTCGAAACCAAAGTTAATGGAAGTTGTGGCTAAGTTGACCAGAATCACAACTGACACATTTTGTTACAGCATAATTCGCTCTTAAATGAGTTTTACAAACCATTTAAACTTCTTTTATAAGCGCCATTATTTAATGCGGGGAAAATAAGTTTCATATTTATCGTGCTGAATTGTGCCTGGATCAGGAATAAAACTGAAATTACACTGATTGCAAAAGTTTGTGTGGGATTCCTAATTTGTTTATAATTTTATTGGTTCTATACTTCCATCGACATTAATTCAGTAGAAGTTACTACTGTATCGCTATGTGAACTGCAAATTAAATATATAGAACATTACAAAATCAAGGACATAAGTATTATGTAATAACAATTCCATATATTTAGCCAATTGCAAAAAGTGAACTGCCAGAATATTGGGTTCAAACCGTCATTTTTGACGGTCTCGAAGCTAGTTATAAATATTATCCTAAAAAGAAGAATAATATTTAAGAGATGCATTCACATCATCATCCAGAGTTACCAGCCACAAGCCGTGTCTACTTCGTCTCCTTGGCCCGGTCACCCTCTCACTCATGTATATCCTACCCCATTCGCCTCATTTATCATTCAGCCTCCATCTTATTAGTTTGACTTGTAACTCTCTGATATTCTATACTCCCCCCGCCGGCCTCGGTAGCGTAGGGGCTACAGTGCTAGCTCCACGTGCCGAAGGTCGCCGGTTCGAATCCGGCCGCGGGCATGGATGTTAAGTGTTGTGTGTGCCTGTGTGTGTGTGTCCTGTCCGTCCTGTGGCGTCCGCACTTTGAAGACTATATAAACACTGGATTTAACTGACTCACTGGAAGCTTTAATATAACATATTGAGCTGGCTGTATGGCCTCAGCTTCCAAAAGCCATTAAACAAAGAAAAAAAAATACTCCTCCACTCCCACGTATCATTAAGAATCGATCAATGCCTTCTGTACCCGTTCCTGTATGGTGGGGCCTTCGGTTTTTTTTTTTTTTTTTTTTTTTTTTTTTGCAAAATCTCTCTTTCTCACGGTTCAGAATATTTCCCACATTCTTTCCTTTCTCTAGGAGTTAGTGCATGGCTATTGATAATATGTGAAATATCATAACTCCATATCAGGCTACTGACGCTTTTTGAAATTACTTCTGCTTGACTACCTTTTTCACTTTCTTCTTCTTCTTTCTTCCACTAATATTCAACGTTGTTTGAAACTGCTGATATCCGACAGCATAATTTTTCTCGTTGGACTCTACCTGACAGTCGTAGACACAAGCTCAACTTTCTTCACTCTAAACTTCCTCTCGTGTAGACCAACAACTGTTGTCCAAGCATCTCATTTAAATTTAATTACAGCGCTCTAGTGGCTCAGTGATTTTCTGACTGGGGATTGAAAAGACTCCGGTTTGAATACCTGTCTCGGCGGGAATTTTCATATGAACTGTGTAATGTGAATTACGCCAGAACCTTTCATGGTTCGGATTCCACATTAAACTGTATGTCCCCTGTGCCAGGTAGGTCTACCAGGTTAGGTTCAGGTAACGACGACAGGGCCGGAATAAGCAGCCCACAGAAACCCTGTAACCAGGTCATTACAACATGGAATTATTGCTATATTTAAATTTAACTGCTTATGATCCATTTAAACCTTGATTCTGTACTTATCATGATACACGACGTGTGAATACCAAAATCATTGTTTAAGCTACATAATCCATTCCAGCTGTGCTGCTTCTGTTCGAAACGTTAATGTGTATAGTATTCTCTCAAATAAATTTCTGGAAAGTTTAGCAGAAAACAAATTAATTTTTACAATGACGATATTAAGAATTATTGTCCTAAATTACAAACATGTTGGTAACTTTATTAGGTTTCAATCGTAAAACGTGCATTTTGAATTTATTTTCTTTCTAATAAAGAATTTCTCAATTCCCTTGTTCATATCATGATTTGGTAATTTTAGTTTGTAATAAAAATTCACGAATTTGTGTACACTGGTATATTGGTTGTTGATCTTGAGTTGGGTGAACCTCTCCAAATATCATACAGATAGTATCCATCCACGAAGACCAAACACAATCATTAAGCACACTTATAATCTCACACTGTAATATAAGCCTTGTAGTATAATCATTGAGGCTATAGACATTACAAAAAACCCATCAGAAATATCAATATATACTAAAATTTATATATAAAAAAAGATTTTCATTTAAAAATCATTCTATACTCAGATTGTTATTTCTTTTAAAAATTGATTTTATAAACAATTATAATCACGGTATTAGATACACTAAATAGTTGAAAACTAGTCCCTCAGCCCCGGCAGCCACAAACTAATGAGCATCAATGTCTATGCGGTAATGAGCAGCATAGATACTACGAAAATTCTTTTCCTTGTAACAGAAGATGGATGACACCTTTGCGAACGGTGATTGAAGCATAACAGATTTTGAAATTCTGATGGTAGCTTGTTCATAAAATTTCAACCACTCTTACTCCTGTTTTCTGCAATGTGGCAATGTTGATGAACTACAAAATTAAATTTTCAGATAAAACTGGCAATCATTTCTTTCGTTAAATAACTACACGTTTTTCACAACGAATTGTATAAATTTATAATTAAAACACTTCGTGTATTAATGAACAGCAAAATATTTGGTAGATTCCGTGAATTCATTAGTTCTAACCTCATATATCTTTCAATCTTCCATCTCCATTCCATTCCCCGCATTTTTTTTTTTTTTTTTTTTTTTTTTTTTTTTTTTTTTTTTTTTTTAATGGCATTCGGCAACGGAGGCCATACAGCCAGCTCAAATGTGTATTTTTTCCAATGTATGGACGCCACAGGACGGACAAGACATTCACACAGACACACAACACTTAACATCCATGCCCGCGGCCGGATTCGAACCGGCGGCCTTCGGCACGTGGAATTCCCCGCATTCGGGTAAGAGAGCTTTACTAGGACAGAAAATTACCACTGGTTGTTTTTGTCAATTGTGAATTATCGTATAAAGCAGGTATGGGCAACCTTTGCTTAGCTGAGGGCGTAATTTCGGGACTTAATCAGGCCGCGGGCCGTAGGTAAGAGATCGCGGGCCGTAGGTAAGAAATAAGTAGGTAGTAGTGAATAAAAAGGCGATAGAAATTCACACATTTTTATTTATTTATTAGAATTACAATAGCATAATCAAACATACAAAAAGCAAATTAACAAAAACAGACAGAAAAATCAAATGAACATTAATGAGAGATTTGAGTTTGAAGCTTATTTGAAATTTCTGAATCTCTCGCGGGCCGGATTGAAGCTGGTGGAGGGCCGGATCCGGCCCGGGGGCCGGGGGTTGCCCATATATGGTATAAAGGGACAAAAGGACATTTGAATTTATTGCGTAGAATGAAAAATTATTATTGTTGCTATATGGTTTTTCCACTACACCCGTAACCATGGATGATATGGTATGTCCTTTAGAGTACGACAAGAAAAGGAACCATATTAATTAAATGCATGAATTGTAACACTCTGTCTAGATACTGTTCTTAACCTTACCTTGAACATATTTTCCTTCTTTTTTATTTCGTCAACGAAAGAGGTGCCATTAGAGGCGTTTATGCACTATCATCAAAAAGGGAAAAATGAAAAAGCTATGGCGTATGTTCAACAATCGTTTCGGCCTCTGCATGGAGCATTTTCGATGTGTGTGGCTGGAGTTGGGTTTGCATCAGTGTACTCCTGAAAGCTACTATATATAGCAGTACAACGTGATATTTACACGATTTTACAGCTAACAATAGCACTATCTTGCGATAATTCCGAATACTCTTAGTAAACACCATGAGGTAAAATATTATCAACTTCTATTAATTTTCAAAATTATTCTAAAGACATTTCAAATAACAATTCAGTCATCGTATTTATATCTTTGGTCAGAGTATACCTTGACATAATTTTTTCTTTAACTCTCTCAGGATGGATCCTGATTTTAATATGCTAGACGCGGATGCAACACTTCCATTACATGCTTCACTGATGTCAGCTGACATAATGAAATTTTATTTATTACGATCCCAGGGTCAGAGTAATATCTACCTGCTTTGACTCACCTGGTTTGCTTACAGGATCTCCTGGTTATTTTCAGCCCTTGAAGCCAATTTATAAAATCTGCGGCGAGTAATTACTGTTTCTGCTGGAAGACGGGTTACTTCTAAGCAGAAACATGCTATCTAGCTCATCTCTCTGTTATCAGTGGGCGCTCCTGGTTCCTTACAATCCAACGGTTATCGTCTGTTCTTATCTGAATCAATAGTTATTGCGATTTAACCCATGTTATATAAGTTATGCTTATTTGATGATTGTTATTGCGAAATAAAATTACATTGACTTTACCGCTACTTCATTAAACAACTATTAGTTCGAAAAGAATCTTAAAAATGTAATCGGGATTCTAAATTATTTAATTCGCTGTTACATGCTTGGTGGCAATTTTCCCTGTGCAGTAATCTGCAAACAATGCATCGTATTTCTCATCTTCGATGAAATCTCTTAAGACTGTGAATCGCAATTCAAACCGATAGTGTATAATGCTCGGTTTTACCGGGAATGTAATAATGTTATGGCATAATTGAAAAACGTTACAAAAGATACACATAAACCCTTCAATGCTGCAACTAGAAAATGATTAATACGAAAGTATTACCGGTAACAAAAAATCTAAACTAAATATTCTGGATTAGGTTCTATCATTCCTTGAAGTATTTATCTTCATTTTGTGTAAATCAATGCTGATTTGGTAGGTGAAATCATATTTTCTAAATTGTGCCACATTATGTTTGTTATACTGTATCTTGGTGAATATTGCTTCTACCACTAGTTAATTTCTTAAATCGATGTCTGGTATCTGTCCATGTAAACTTCAATTCTGAGGTTTGCGATAGTGTTATTTTCACCTTAATTGGTTCCCAGTCTTCCTACCTGTAGAAGAACTCTAAAGTCTCGCTGTTCATAACAAATTGCGGATTCGTTCCTCATGCGGGGCCCGAGGCTCGGCCGTTGTCTTTGTGGCTTAGTGGTGGTGGTCGACTACAGATAAACGCAGCCACGGCCCTCAGTTCATTGTTTTGTACTAACATTGTCTCTGATGATCGAGTCACTGCTCTCTACACTAATAAGTATCGAAAATACACTACTAAATTCAACTCGAATTAGGGGGATCATCTATGAGACGAAATTCAAATCTAAATATAGTATTTTTAAAGACCATTGCCCAGAAAATATGGACAATTTTTTTTAAGATACATGAAGGATGTAAAATTTAACTATCCCGAAGGTCAGTAATGTTGTTTCGATGCTGAAATATGAGTAATGAAGTTACAAGTTATTGTTTCATTTTGAAATGATCTATGAGAATGTGTTCATAGCAATGAAGTTTCTGGGAACAATTGTTTCAAATGATGAATATCGTCACCATATGAGATTTCAGAAGATAGACTATGAAGGTATTGGATTAAATGACACAATCTGCCTCATACATTGGATGGTTGTCGTATACTTACTGCATACAATAGCAATAAAACTCATAGAACCCTCGCGAGACACAGAAAGCGTTTATCGTAACTGTACAATAGATAAAAAAAATTATTCTAGGAAGTGGAAATAAGTTATACTGCTCCTCCTCTATCGAAGAGGGACGCTGGAACCAAAGTTTGCACGTCATAAAGATGAAACAGAGCAAAAATATAATGAAAACTGAAAAGGAGACACTAAAAAATATAAAAAATGCCAATAATCAATCGTCTAAATGATAATAAACCAGATAATCATAATCCGGAAAAAAATATACCAAGATTTTTTATTTTTTTTTGCTGTAATCAGTCATTCGACTGGTTTTATGCAATCCTCCATCCCTTCCTATCCTGTACTAACCTCTTCATTTCTACATACCCCTTACAGCCCAAGTCCTCAATTATCTGCTTTATATATTCTAATCTCTGTCTTTCTCTACAGTTCTTACCTTCGACTGTTCCCTCCACTAACAAATTAACCAATCCAGCATATCTCAAAATATGACCTACCAACCTGTCTCTTCTTTCTGTAAGCTTCTTCCACAAACTTCTTTTCTCACCCATCATTTCCAAAACTTGTTCATTTCTTACTTTGTCTGTCCACTTAATTTTCAGCATTCTTCTGTAGCACCACATTTCAAATGCTTCAATTTTCTTTATTTCTGGTATTCCTAAAGTCCATGTTTCGCTACCATAAAGTGCTGTGCTCCACACATAGAGTTTTAAGAAGTTCTTTCTAATTCCTAGATCAATATTTGAAACTAAAAGGTTTCTCTTTTTCATGAAGGCTCTTTTTGCTAGCGCTATTCTGCTTTTAACAATATTCCTGCTTCGGCCATCGGTTGTAATTTTGCTTCACAAGTAACAGAACTCACTGACTTCTCCTATTGCATCTGATCCTATTTTTATATTTAATCTGCTAATATTGGTATCATTTCTGCTACGTTTCATCACTTTTGTTTTACTTTGATTTATATTCAGTCCAAAATCTTCCTTCAGTATTTTGTTTAGTGATGTGCCGGATATCCGTATCCGGATCCGTATCCGCGGATATCCGAGGGGGAAAAAAGATCTGTATCCGTATCTGTATCCGTCACTTTTTTTAGCGGATCTTTAACGGATCTTTTGTATAGAATTTCATGAAACACGTATATAAATTTTAAAGATAGCTAGAAATGAAATACTATTAAATTCAATTCCAATAACTTTGTGTTTATTAAAATCTCATATCTGACACATTTATACTGCAAAAATTAATTATTTAAACATTTATTTTACTAGGTTACCAAAGGTAACTGGTAACTTACCACTGTAGTAATTTTTAAGGTATTATTTTAACTATATAGTCAGATCAGACCTCTAATCTTTGTGATTTGCTAGCTGAGATTGTCATTAAGGTACTGTTAAAGTGTTTACATCAGATAAAACAATCACTTTTACAGAAACTTAGAAAAATAAATGTTATAGTTAAAATTAAGTTTAGTAAATTGTACTTCAAAAAGAGTAACATGACAGCTTTGAAAGTCTTTTACGATGAGGATCGTAAATAATTTCAGCTGCACTGAAAAACTGTTAACTTTAAACGCTTGTTGCAGGTGATGATAAATATGTGCTACTCATGTGTCATAGACCTCCAAATTTTTTACTATTATTGCTAACAGCTTTTTTAACAACCAGGTGCAGCTGATGTGCTGTACACTGAATATTATCTACGCCAGATAAAGTGCAGGCACGCCTCATGTTGGATCCCCCATTTCTTACCATGAAGTGCACATTCTGGTTGCGATTCCCTACTCTTCAAACACACTTTGAAATATTGCCGAAATCTCCGATTTAAAGCAATATTTTGTAATGTTAAGGATAACAATGAAACACCTGACCAAAAAGCCTACCAGATATATGATATATAGGAAATTTTCTCAAAATCCTTTAACACGTTCTTTATTTTCAATCGTAAAGTTCGCTGCAAATAAATTACTTAACATATTTCCTGCCTTTTAGAACATAATTTGCAACAACAAGATCCATCAATCGTCGGAACCCAAAAACTTCTACGTGTTGAAAAGGTAACCAAATAAAGCTCATTTCCGCATTTAAATGGTTAATTTTTACATTTTGACTTTTTCTATGTATTCGTTAAAAAAAATCTAAATTCTCTATTTACCGTTTTTAAAGACGTTCCCTGCTGAATGTTTTCACGGGCTATCTTCTTAGCGGAGTCTTCTCTTAAAAATAACTAATATTTCTGTGTGTGTTTCGTCTGAAGGTGATTTTTTAACGAAGTTGTACCTTTATGTCAATACATTCCTTCACAAATTTTGTGTTATCAGATTCGTCGTTTATTATTGTAAAATATTTCCGTATTACACTACTATACATTTTTTGTATAAATGGTTTTAATTTTAATTTAACTTACAACTTCACAAAAAACACGAACGTATATAATCTACGCTATCCTATGTCATCTTAAAATATAAACATAAACACGCACAGTGCAAGGTCAAAACACGTCGCGTAAGCTGGACGTTCGTCGATAATAGATCGTAGCTGACGACTTTTTCACTGTCGATCCAAGTTGAGGAAGTTGAGATCCGTATCCGTATTCGCGGATCTAGGCACTAATTATCCGTATCTGTATCCGTATCCGCGGATATACATTTTTAACGATCCGGCACATCACTAATTTTGTTCATGCCATTCAATAACTTCTCAATATCCTCAGCCCTCTCTGCTAACAAGACAATGTCATCAGCAAATCGTAGCATACTGATTTTTTCTCCCTGAAAACTTATGCCACATGGAAATTTTTCTTTGACTTTCTTCATTGCTTCTTCTAGATACAAGTTGAATATTAACGGGGATAGACTACAACCTTGTCTCACACCCTTTTTAACTGATGCATGTCTCTCGTGATTCTCTACTTTTATTATAGCCACTTGATTCTTATATAGTTTATAGAGTATACTTCTATCTCGATACTTTAGACCTGACTTCTTTAAAATTTTGAACATCTTGTCCCACCTAACATTATCAAATGCTTTTTCTAAATCAAAAAATGCCATAAAAGTATCTTTGTTTTTCTTGATCCGTCCTTCAAGTATTAATCTTAAAGACAGAATTGCTTCCCTTGTACCGCGATTTTTCCTAAACCCAAACTGATATTCAACTACTATCTCTTCTACTACCCTTTCCATCCTTCTGTATATTACTCTAGTCAGTAATTTTGAAGCATGTGTTATTAGACTAATGGTGCGATAATTCTAACATTTTTCGGCTTGTGCTTTATTTGGAAGTGTGAAGATGATATTTTTTATTAAAATCAGTTGGAATTTCTCATGTTTCAGAACGTTTTGATATCAGCTTGAGTCATCTTTCGATTCCTTCCTCTCCTAGGGATTTAAGAAGTTCTGCAGGGATCTCATCAATTCCAACTGCCTTATTTGCTTTCAACTCATTCACAGCTTTATTAAATTCTGTCCTCAAAACAGGGTCTCCTAAGTCATCAATGTCGACATCGCCTTCCTTTTCCATTACACTATTGTTCAAGTCGTCCACCACATACAGTTTCTGGATGTATTCCTTCCATCGGTTAGCTCTGTCTTCTGAGCTTAAAAGAGGTTTTCCATCGGCAGCTTTAATGTTCATACCTCTTTTCTTCATTTCTCCAAAATTCTGTTTGATCTTTCTATATGCAAGTTAGAGAATTTCTATTACGCCGACGAATCTCCGCTCCAAGTGCAGCTCCGAGTCAAAGCCGGGGAAATGCTGTTTGCGTGGGATATCCCTAGCAAGAGTTTCAAGAAACTCAAACAAACTCTCTCCGATCCGGCACAAGCACTAAACGCCAAGCCCATCATCTCAAAAAAGAAAGACAGGTCTCGCCATGTTAAACTACCACTCGTCCTCTCCAAGAACTTCAAGAAGGAGGAGGAGTTCTTTGAAGAACTCCTTCGAACGCTCCACAGCCCCCGGAGCCCAAGTAACAATGTAGAGGAAGCGATGGAGCGAGAGGCCTCGTTGACTTCAAACCGCGGGACTTCGTGCACCAGGAAAGCAGCAGACATAACCAAGATCGTCCTCCGTCAAGAGAAGCCCATCAGAATGAGTCCTAATTGGCGCATACATGCCCATTGCCAAGACAGCTGCTGGTCACTTGTATGAGCCAAGAGGACCTCGAAGAAATCAAGAAATTCCGAGAAATTAGGAACATAAGATACAGCATGGACTTCCAAGAAAGCACTCGGTATTCAACAAAAAGAAGCAGCTCCAAGAGACTCCTGCAACATGGATGAGGGAACACTCAAACATAACAATTCTTCCTCACGCCCTGCACAAGACAGGAGAGAGCCTAAGGCAACCAAGGCCACCGCCCCGGCCAGCAGCCAAGTCATGAAAAGGAGTATATTGAATTCCAACAACAGGCCACAGAAGCGGAGACCGATGGCAACGTTACATCAATGCTTCCGCTGCAAGGCTTCGGGCATCAAGCTTCTGACTGTCTCAAGCAAGTGCGCTGCGTTCGCTGCGGAGGGAGCCATAACAACTTGGTTTATACACGTCCGCGTGACGCAACGCCGACGTGTGCAAACTGTGGTTCTGACCATGCCACCAGTTATGGGGGATGCCCCATAAGAAGAAAGCTTCAAGCAGCCATCAGAAGCCGTCAACGCCAGCACCAACCCAGTCACTCCCAACGAATGGGAAGACCGGAAGGACCTCAGAGATGGTCATCAAGCCACTTCAATAATCATCCAACGACTAACTCAAATAGAGCCAAGACGAGCAAATCAGCTGGGGAAAATCATCGAGTTGTTAACACAACTGATTGCGGCAATGATCCCCAACTGACCACATGAAAACAGTTAGCTATCGAACGAATTAGAATATCAAAAGGGTTTCCACACAGGCCGTAATCACTATGGTCAAAGCCGGTTTTCCCACAAAGTGTACAGTTCGAGAAAATAAAATCCATCACCATCAGTGAAACCACAGATAAAGCTTCAAATCGTAGCGGGACTGTATAATGCCGTTGAGGCAGTGAGGAATAAAAAAAAGCCGTGCCTCGAGGTGAACTCGATGCGTACGGTCAACGTGCATGTACTCAAGTGCTGTACTGGTAACACCACTGTTTTCTCCCGTGTGCGCGGGCTCTGCTCGCTTGCTAGCGAAGGAGATATTGAATGTTACCTGCTTCTTTTTCTTTGGATATTCCTCCCGTCCTCCCAACCGAGACCTCCACGGTCCACTCCTATGGGAAATACAGGCAGCAGTTACGGCAACTTCATCAAATACACTCAGCGGAGAATCACCCAACCATGACTAGAAGGTCACACATACACGACCTCTGTATTTGTGTTTGGAACTTTAACGGGTGATACCAGGAACTAGGAGAATTCAGACAGTTCATTGCTGAACACAATATAGATGTGTGTCTAGTCTGCGAGACCCACCTAAAACCAGACCTTCGCTCCTCGGTCGCAAACTATCTTTGTTTCAGTGCCGATCGACTCACCGCTGGCGGAGGCATTGCCGTGTATATGAAAAGTGGAATACCCCAAGACGAAACCCCACTACCAGCGCTAAAAAACATCAGTGGGATGGCCACCTCTCACTGCTACGACCCGAAGATGGTACCCTACGAAAGCAGACAAGATGGTTTACGAGGAAGAAATCTCGTATTAAGCCATTAATAGGAGAGCGTGGCTATATTTACCGCCCAGAGACAAGGCCAATTCCTTGGGTGACGCCTTTAAAGCAATTTCTAACCGGCATCTGGCGACCAAGACATACCAGAAGCAGTAAACCAACGTCTAAGTGTATTCCTGGATGCGGAGGACAAAATGGACCATTACATCAAGTATATATCTTACCATGAAGTCCACACCTGCATTGCACATCTTCACCCAATGAAAGCCCCGAGACGCGACAAAATAGGCAATATCTGCTTACTTAATCTTCCACCTACGGCAATCAACCACCTCGCCAAGCTTTTCAACTTCATCCTAGACACAAAGATCTTTCCTCGAAGTTGGAAACAGGCTGAGGTAATCGCCATCCAAAAAAGTGGGGAAAAACCCATCGATACCACAAAACTACATGCCCATTCGCTTAGTAAGGTGTTTGAGTGACTCTTCCACAAACGCTTGAATCTTCTCATAGACCGGCAAAAAATTTTACCCAACCATCAACTAGGGTTCCGCCGATGTCACTCGACCACCCAGCAACTGATGAGAATGGTCGAGACAGCTTCTAGAGCCATTAACTATAGAGAGTACTGTGGACTGGTCCTACTAGATATATCCAGGGCATTCGATTCAGTAAGGCATGCCGGGTTATTGCTACGGTTATATGAGCAGGGATTGCCAGGAATATACGTCAGGCTGTTAAAATTATACCTTGATGGTCGTACTTTCAGGGTTATAGTGTGAAATGTTCTCTCAACTAAAAGAGGAATTCAGGCTGGTGTGCCTCAGGGGTCCACCCTGGGTCCAGTGCTCTTCTCTATCTGTACAGCTAATGTACCTACTCAAGATAGGACTCACACTGCAACCTATGCAAACGACAAAGCCTACTACATCCGCAGTTTAAGCAAGGCGATAGTCATCTGGCGACTGCACGGGATACTTCAAAAGACAGAGACCTGGGCTAGGCGGTGGCGAATAGAGATAAACCCCACCAAAACCCAAGCAATAATACTAACCAGAAGGAAGGTACCACGACTGCGCCTGCAGTCCGACCAACCACTAAAATTACACAACAATACAATACCCTGGTCTTAATCCGTACGTTACCTCGGAGTCACCATTGATTCCAGGCTCACTTGGAGGGCGCACACTCCCCGCGTCCATAGATGTACGAATCTATTGCACACTTGTAAGGGTAATTGTAAATTCGCGTGCCCTGTATGGGGACGCGCCTCCAGGACCTACCTAAACAGACGCCAAGTTATCCAGAACCGAGCCATGAAGAGAGCCTTATATCTCAACTGCGGATTTTACACTAAAGCCACCCACGAAGCAACCAGAATACTGAAGCTAGTAGCCAGATTCAAGGAACTAGCGACCAAATTTTATAAAGCAGCACATCAGACACAAAATCTCCTAAAAATCGTGCTGGGGACTCATCCAACTTTGCCAGGGTCACACGTCGGACCCCAGTCTCTATTATTATAAACAAATACCTCAAGTCACAATAAATACATGCCATAACCTGAAGACAAAACCAAAAAATAAGGCATAACACATCGTAAATAATGGAAGTAAATGTCGGAAGACAAAAACTTTAATATACTCTGTCCACTTAAAGGAATGGGTAGCAAATGGCATGCCTGTTGCCCTGCCTCACCGCAGTCACCACCTTCACGCCAAGCCTAGTCGATATCGCGTGCTGATACACACCACAGTAGCTCAGAAAGCCCCAGCCTACATCCTGCGCTGCCGCTGGCGGTGAGAAAACATCTCCGAGCGGCCCTCGCACGAATTCTACCTACGCGCCATGACGTATACCGCCCACGTCGATCCGACGGGTCAGACTCCGCAAATTCATCGTGGACAACATGGTCATAACCAAGAATTGAAGGCGGGATCTACGACCATGAATACGAGGAGGCGGAAACTCGGATCTACATCCACTGCACGTCCTTACAGCAAATGGTCAGTACAGATCCCGAAGCTGGTGGAAGAAGTACCTCGACACTCAGGAACAACCATGGAAAATTCAAGTCCGAATCAAGTCGGAGAGAAACGAGTACCTAGCAACAAGTTCTTATGCATTCTCAGCGACGAGAAGTACGCTCACCTCGCCAAGCCCATCACGGATAAGAAGAAAGACTGGTCACGTTTTATAAACCTTCCAATCATTTTCAGTAAGGATTTCAGAGAAGACGACTATTTCGAAGACCTAGTACACCAAGTGCTCTACTGCGAACCCCAAGAAATATTCATCTTCATCCAGCCAGGAAGACGAACCGCGATTGACAGACGGCAAAAAAAAGGACCGAACCCTCCAAGGTTGTCGAATTCGCCAAATCATCGCGATGTCATGCCTTGTGCAAACCATCAAGAAGAGGCAACTTGGATGCCGACAGGGTCGGCACCGGGCAAACTGCTCGTTACTTGCACGAGCTCATCAGACCTAGCGGCAGTTATGGAGTTCCTCGATAGCCACAATATACAATTCCAGCTTGTCCCGAATGGAAGCGCAGAGCTTACCACAAATGATGGCATTCCAACAACTGCCTCCTCAGAGGCAGCATCCAGCCGAAGTGTGGAGGTCACACAAGTTAGAACTCTTCCTCCACCACCATCAGTCGAGGCCATCAACCGTGCCACCAGCCACTCCACGCCAAGAAGGAAGAAGGCCGTACCACCCGGAGTGGTCCCCAAAAGAAGAAAACCACAATGACAGCAGTCGACCAGTGCTTCGGTTGCCAGGGATTCTGGCATCGGTCGAAAGACTGACGGAACCAGCTACCGGGGCTGTCCACTGAGACGGAGTCTGCAACCGGCCGCCAATAGTAGCCACCCTCACACTATAACAGTGAAGATCAAGATGGTACCAGAAACGACAAAGGACAGGACCAACCACGACCATCAAAGCAATCATCTCCACCAGACCTGAAACGACACTCATCAACACAGCCACATCTATCGGGTAGTAACCAGGCACAAGAAAACCATGTAGGAATGGTCGTACATCTGCTCACGCAGTTGATATAAACGCTCATTCCTACCAGGCGATATGAAACCTGTCCGGGATTTTCGAATAAGGACGTCTTAGAGGCCCACAGCCCGTTTTTCCCTCAATGAGAAATAAACAGAAACCCAAAAAAGATCAGCAGTCTGAGGTCCGGTGCTAAGGAGTTTACGGCGACCAACGAACGGAGTCTGCGCGATGCAAGAGCCCGACGCTTAGTGCGAGATGTTGGAAAGAGTCGAATAGCTGTTTATGTATTGCTTGTGCAAATTTCATTGTGTTGCATAAGGCAAGAAGTACCATGACGAACCTCCCTTCGTGTGGTCTCTCATGTACCTATTGGTTCAAATTTTGGCCCACCGTAACATGAAGTTTCCCCACATGCTGGAGATTACACAATACTACTTATCTGTCTCATGCAGTTCCATAATACGAACCTTAACTTCTGTCAGGTGTTAGTAGTACGGTGTTGAGTGACTGACGGGATTCCTGACACTGGTTGCTTACAATATAGTACCATATTAGATGTCACTACTTATGATCACTGGTGGTCGTTCTTGAAGTGCCAGTTCCTTGAGAATCAAATATTTCATTTTCTGATCATTTCCCATTACCTGTACAGCCCTTTCGTCCAAATCTGATAACTTCTTCCGGGTTCTTAACTTATTTGACACCACCAGGCTCCAGCGCTCGTCCCTGCGGTGCAGCTTAGCTTTGTAATCGTCATTGCAGGGTGTCATCAATAGATCTGGTTGGAATACTGCGATGAAGGATGTCTTCAGTTGTTATTGTTGTTTTCCAGTCTGTGGGATATATTTATCGCTTATTGATCACACAATTTACACAGTTAAAAATAGTTACTGAGAGTTCCATTAAAATATTATACAATGTAAATCAACTCACCGTTTTTTTTTAAATTCATTAAGAATGATACTCTATTGTGAAGAACGTCTAAAAATACTGTGCTAGTCCATGTAAGAAACTTTAACCTGAGGTTGCGATATAAATAACCATAAAATCATGAACACAAAAACATAAAAGAGTTTAGGACAGATTTCCTGCTTGCTTAGTTTGAGCAGTCAATCCTATGATTTCTAATTTTCGAAACTGATAACTTTTTACTGCATTCAGTATTTGCTCAACTGTTACTGCTTCAAAATTACAAATCGGGAAACTGGGAGTTATTTCTGTGTCTATGACAATGCTCCCCCTCCACCTCCCCGTTCCCTCTCCTACGATTTAGTTACCACACGGTTTTTTACAACGCTCCAGATGTAATATGTTTGTTTCTATAAATCACATAAGATTTGGCAGTATACTTTGTGTGGCGAAACACCCCCTATAAAAGAAAGGGGATTTGATACAGAATGTTATGTTTATGTGTGTGTAATAAAATGTGAGTAAACACAATCTCTTCTGTTCACAAACACGTGCATGTTGTCTGACAGGTGCAGCGGGAAAATAATAATTATTCATACGTTCGTATCACCGGCGAGGCGGAGAGGGATTTTTTCATGATACCATTTTCGGAGTATAAAAACTTAAGACTGGATTTTTTGAGCCATTTTCCACAATTCCTCATTGTTTTGATTTCTCGTCTCCTACGTCTGTAATCATTGGAGGTAGCAACAACTAAAGTAGTTGTTTTGTGAAAATATATTTAAAATAAACTTATATTTATTATGTCGTTATTTTAATTTTTTTATACTTTAACGCTAAGAGAGTAAGAAATGTGCTGTCTGCCATATTAAATTCTGCCAAATATACGATTTTCTGTTTGCAGCTTTTACAAGAGAAATTAAAGGTAAAACATAAGATGTTATCAAAGGATGTTACAATTTCTCAGGAATAGTCTGCAGTTGTTTCAATTATGAGTTGTTAAAAATATAAACTGCCGTAACCGTTTTAATTTTCTAAAGAGCGTGACACCTTTAGTTTGCGTTAACTTATTAAATAATTATTCCGAATTTCAACGGCTTGTACAATGAATCTCAGATAATTTCTACTATGTTTGCTATTAAATATTTACTGTAAGCAGAGCTGTCATGCTGAGATACGGATTGCCGGGTACAGAAAACTTCGATGCCTTCTTTTTTATCCTTAGCACCCACAGTATATAAAGAATCTTTTCTCTCTTATCTCGGACAACTCGAATTAAAATCGGAGGCTGATTGTATGATAATTTCAATTGTGTCGTTTTTCCCGTATTGTGTTGATTGTTAACAGTATGCACTAGAAGTGCGTCCTCAATTTCATGGCAAGGAGACGCTTCTTCTGCAACTGTTCTATGTTCTCAAGCTCTCTGAATGAAACAGTGGGATTAACCTGTAGACTGGTAGACGCGAAGCTAGTTCCGCCCGTAGAAAATTAGTTGCTCCGTGGTCTAGACTGATCAGCAGCCACTAAGACTACGCACAACGTCCCTTGTAGTTAGCCCAGAAGGGAGCTGCGCAAGAAAGCCGTCGGCAATTCAGGCACGACTAACTAAAGGTGGCTCCCAGGACCCGTTTCTTTGTCGGCCACGCCGCGCCAGTCCAGTTTCCAACAGCGGGCCTTAGGATAGGAACCGCCCCTGCTGGCCGGGCTAGCGCGCCTCTATCCACGCCCAGTCGGTAAAAATCAAAACGGCCGGATAGCTGAAACGATACTAGGCTAGGTGGTGGGGAGTTTACTGCGAGGTGGCGAAGGCTAGTCTGTGGCGCGCGCTGCATCGCACGGCCTACAAAACCAAGGGCCCTGGGAATCCACGGTACGCTTGATAACAAAGAAGGAGAGATGGGGAGGGGGGATGGGGGATGGTTGTATTTGGCAAAACCATATTCAATTTTTTTTTTCAGTATTGTGAATTTGGATTATAGTTTTAGTTGTAATTAGCTGGAAGCCATGATAGCTTCAAAATACTGTCCAAATATCTCTTCGCTATTGAAAAGGAAATAGTCTCTACACTACCTGGGATGTTATTTGAGTGTACTTCATTACCAAGACACACTTAATACTTATTGAAGCCTGAAGATGTATTTTACTGCCAAAATTCACATATTTTCATAATTCTGTAGTTATTAAAATGGTATGAATGAAAAGGGTAAAAAATTGGAAGTTTCGTGAGAACAGGAAGCTATTTCAAGTAGGTATTATGTTAAAATATCCCAAATTTATTTATGGAAACCTTGTAAGTTCAAACATCTTTGGATTCTCGAAGCATATGAAGTTTTCATCAAAATGGATTTCAGAAATACGTACAACTTCAAAAGAGAGTGTTTTCAATAAATTTGGATTTTGAAACAATAATATTAAATGGACTTTTATTATTACACTATGGCAAATCGAGAGAAGGCCCTGAGAGTTGCACTGATCTCGGCTCTGGCTGTGAGCCAGCGAGTAAGTGCGTTGTTACTGTGTTACCTTGGAACTGTTTTCGAGCCCACTGCAACTGTTAAGACAACACCAACATTTGTATGTTTACATGATTGCAGACATCTTTTATAAAATCTATGTATATTTGTTGCTTCTAGAGTCACTCGTTTAGAGATATGAATTTTGAAATCACATTGAACGGTTAAATGCGTCTCTGTCTTACACAGCGCAATGCGTCTGTAATTAAAATTTCTTCACCGTCTTTGTTTTTTCTGAAAGTTGTGGCATGAATAATATATTTAGTTATGTATTGGCTTTGGAAAATTCCTCATCGTCTCTTCTGAACCTTTCTTCGCTATCTTCGTAGTGTTTTCTACACGTTAGGGGCATCCATAAATTACGTGATGTGAAATAGGGGGGGGGGGGTCCGGCGAAATCTCACCAGGGGGGAGGGGGGTCTACGGAAATCTCACGTGAGATTTTGAGAAAAATTTGGGGACAGTAGAGCCAAAAAAAAGGGCTACAATTTGCGCCAAAGTCGATTTTAGGAGGGTATTTCGTCAAAAAAGTTAGGGTGTGACCTAAAAAAAAAAAAAAAAAAAGTTAACAAAAGTTTCGAGGGCGATTTCTAGGGGGGGTTCTCACGGACCAGATCTCACCAGAGGGGGGGGGGGTCCGGCCAGATCTCACGAAATCTCACCAGGGGGGAGGGGGTCCAAAAATCCGGAAAAACACCTCACGTAATTTGTGGATGCCCCCTTACAGAGCTCAGTGGTAATAATAAAAATAATCCAGATATTTACATTTATTTTATTTTTCGGGGTCTGAAGAAGATTTAGATAATTGGGATCCTATAAAAGATAGATTCTTGTCAAATTAGTGGCTGTTGATACCCGAAGGAAAAATTTGGCAGCTTCGTCACCCCATCATCAGATACTGTTAACGGAATAAACCCTTTAGGCCTTTTGCGTAAGGGGAACCGAAAGCTTTATTAGAGGTACATTTCTTTTTAATCGCCTGTAGACATTTGAGCCAAAATCAGGATTCTAACGAGTGGTAACGCCCTGGCCTCGAATTTGGGAGGACGCGGGTTCGAATCCCCGTCCCGCCATCCAGATTTTGGAATTCCATGGTTTCCCTAAACCACTCTAGCCGAATTTCGGGATCATTTCTTCAAAAGGCCAAGGCCGAATACATTTGCCACAGTCCTTTCTCGCATCCAATGACCTGGATGTCGGCGAGGTGTAAAGCCAGAAAAAAAAGCGGGATTATAACACGCATTCAAACACACTACCACTGGGACACCAGATTTCTAATATGATTTATAAGAAGAGAATTTGTTTCATCACTTCACGTCTTTCAATTTGTAGACAAATTGAATTTTTGATACAGATGCGCAGGAAATGATAAATAAAATGGAGGTGATTAAGAGGCGTGTTTAATATTAATTATAGGTGCGTGTTTAACGTTCATTCAAAAATAACTTACATGAAATTCCTTTTAAACATATTTTATCTCCTGTGCATTGATGTCATCTTCACTGTAGCTTCGATGTCGTGAGTTTCATTCTTGGAACGTTCTCGACACTTTCGACTGCCTTACTCCACCCATAAGTTACATTTTTTACTCTCCCGGTTTTCTACGGCTTGCTGCTCGTTTCACGTTTTCTCTAGTAATAAAATTTTATAATGGTGTGTTGTAACATATTGGCGTGAATATTTACTCTATTCAAACCTCTCAAACAAACTACACAGCACTATGTTTCATCAATTACTATGATAGTTTAATACTATCTCAAGAGCATCTGACATTCGCACCAAGCTAGAGATACATGTCTTTTATAAGACATTAAATTCAGAATATAGTTCAAATCTCAATACACTTCGTAATAGTAAATACAGTGGTAATCAGTCAAATGAAAATTATGAACTAAATTTTATCTCTGTCATAAGTTTTATTTGTTCCGACAAATGGCAGATTTACTAGTACAACAGTTTTTAGTAATTAAAGTATTGAGTCCAATCTCATTCCAAGAAACAGATTAAGAAGCTTATCAAAATAAAATGAATCAGTTTTAAATCTCGACAATAGGAAAATATGTTCAAGGTTAAACCTCATTAACGAAAGTTTAAAGGTGATTAAGATTTATTTTTAAACTGCATGTAACTTTACAAACTCTGATCAGTTTTTTTCTACAAATCGATAGCTTTTTGGCAATACAAAAACCACATTAAAAGGAAACATTGTTATTATTGTTGTTTATAAAACTTGTGGAAGAAAGCTGAACAATTGTTATTGAACTGTAAATTCTTTGATCAACCAGAAAACCATTTTATTTGTTCTCGTAAAAAGATAATAAAACATAGCATTCATATGATCCAATTTTGAAATATCTATCTGTTAATTAAATGAAGTATCAAAAAGTTACACTTCATAAAATCACTATACAAAATGTGTGAAGCAAACAGTCATAAACATAAAATGAGGTTAACTATTGTATCATATTAAAGGAAAATAAAAAGCTTTAGTTGTATATGAAGGATAATACTGTCACAAAACAGGATTTTTTTAAAAGTGGACTAGCTATTTTTTATTATTTTTATTTTTATTTTTATTATTATTTATTTTTTTTTATTTTTTTTGCTTATGGCTTTACTTCTCGTCCACAACGAGGTTATTAGAGACGGGAAAGGACTGGGCACAAGGAACGGGATAGAATTCGTCCATGGCCTTTTAAAGGAACCTTACATGCGTGCGCCTGGTCTTTTTTTAGGGAAACAAAAACATTGAATTTGTGACACCAACATCATTAAAAATTAATTATATTAAATTAAAGAAACTAAATATCGTGAAAGAAAATGTAAAATTATTAATTTTAAGTATAATTACTGTAAAATTTGTATTTGATTTAGGAAACAATATTTGAAGATTGTAGCATTTGTGGCCAATATCATTTCGCATTTAAATTCATTGCCACCGAACTACTTGCTAGTTTCGAATGGCGAAAATCATATATTCACTGCAGGCTGTGTCGCGCAGGCGTTTTGCATGGAATATTTATTTAGATACAGCTTTTACAGAATTCAATGTTCGTTTTATAATTTCCGTATCAGTTCTTGGAAGTTGTAGCATTTTATTGGTTGAGACGAAGCATTGAATATTTACTACGAAGTAGGGATGGCGATTCTTTCCGAAAAAAAAATCGATTCAAATCCAAATTTGATAGATCGATTCACAAAAAAATCGAGGTCTAAAAGATAAATCTAAAAATCATTGTTTTTCGTGTTCGTGTTTTTAACATAATTCCAATCATGGAAAACAAAAAGGACACCATAATAATCAATCTTTTATCATTTTTTAAGTAATTAAAGTTTTTTTAAAAACTAAATCAAAGTATCAGTTATACAATAAGACATTTATTTCACAAATTTGTTGGTTACATCAAGCAATTTTGAAATTATATTGTTTACAGTTCCCAGTGCTTAATGTCCAAGCTTTTCAAGAACAACAGTCTGTCCAGTCCACTAGGATCTAAACGGTTCCGTTCATCACTTGCGATGTTGCCCGCAATAAAAAAAAGGCGCTCTCAAGGTACTGATGTGATCTCACTATACAGATATAATTCTTGGCTGTTGAGTAAACGTGATGATAAACTTTTTTTTTTTTTTTTTTTTTTTTTTGCCAGTAAAGTATAGGATCACATTTCAGGTGCACAACTGCTTGCGATAAATAGTTTTTAAATTCTTCGTTTAAACCCTGACTTTCATGAGCAGCTGCATTACATGTAGAAAGCGCTTTTTCACATTCGATTTTCACGGGTGAAATATCGATACCTTGGATCTATTCAGTACTATAAATCGATTTATTAAATCGATTTTTTGGTCAAAAATATCGATTCTTCGAATAATTGATATCAGATCGCCATACCTACTATGAAGACAGCCGTAATTTTTATTTTGTTACATTCTGATTCTCGATAGAATTAAATGAATGAATTAACTAACTGAAATTAGGAAGATACTAAGAACTTCTATCGTAAGTGTATGTTTGGAGTTTTGGAATTCCATACTGGAAAAGAACACCGAGCGTGGCGGGTGAGCGATAACGCTCCGGATTCAATTTCGTGTTCTAATCTCCGTCCGGCAATCCAGATTTCTGTTTTCCATGGTTTCCCGAAATCACTGCAGGTGAATATCGGAATGATTCCTTCAAGTAACGGTATAGCTATATTCCTTCTCACTCATTCACTCCAGTACTTTAATGTCTCTAATTACCTAGACGAAGCGTAAAGGCAAAAAAGGAAGAAGAGAACAGATGAAGTCTTGCGTTTGTAAAATCATTGTAAATAGACAATTATAAGTTATGGAAAATTAATAACTGTTGTAAATTAGTAGGTTCGTCCGAAGCAATTAAAAGACGAATGGTTAGACGAAGGCGTTGCAGAAAGCGGACGTAGTTAATTGCTAATGTAATTGATCCATAAATTCAGGTGGAATAAATTTACGTATGCCTTGATGCCACAAGGATAGATTGTACTTGTTGACTTACTGTGGCTTTTCATGTATTTCCTATTCTCTGGAGTGACGGCTAACATTGTGGTCTTCACAGAGTGGCTGGCACGGCTGAACTGTACTCCACTGGCTCCTTCCGGATTAGCAGATCGTTAACGATGGGGTCAGGTCTCTAGGAATATTGAAAGTAAACCAAAAGGATATAGACCTGGATTATATTAATGGAGCGTATGTCACCTACTGTTACTAACTACGATAATTGCGTGTTGCATCGTGTTCACCAGAATGCGAGAATAAAGCTGTGTACTGGATACCGTTCTCTGTGCTGTACACCTACCAGTCCCGAAGTTAATTTAACCTTTAAATGATGGATACGAAATTGTGCTCTGTTCTATGAAACCAAGAAGTGATTAAGGTTTCTATCAGGGCACTAATTGCATTAATTAGTCACTTTCGTAGCAGTTCTTAGCAATCAACGCTTTAAAGAATGCTCCCGTTCTTAAGCATGTCGCGGTTAGACTTACGACATTACAACTGACTTGACTGAGCCAAATGCCTTGCTTCTAATCGAAATTATAATATACTAGTTGTGAAAGTGATTTCTACGGCTCAAATGACTTCTTTTATCTAGAACATTCATGTTAAACATACAATTTCAAAGATTTACCAGAAAGTAAATCAATGATGTTTATTTATCTTCAGTAAGAATTATTCATTTTAAGGAAGGAAAGACTTTTACATTATCCACCGTTACTCAAGACTGTGGAAATAACTGCGCTTGCATCCCAGGATATACGAAAATAGTAATGAAGTTGTAATGTTCTGGAAGTACGGGGTGTTGAAGCATTGCAGCCTGATTTAAAAAGATTCAGTATATTCAGCAATATTAAAGTCATTAAAACAATATCACTCTTCAACACTATCCGGCGGAAAAGCCATGAAGACTACATTTCAACAATATCATTGATACATGACAGCAAAAATATTTATCTAAACAATAAATCATTAGAATGTAGCAACACTGGCATTTTTATTAATAATTCAATTAATTAATTAACTGTGGGGTAAAATGAACTACAAAAACATTAAAATTATTTTGAAGATTGTTAAGTAGAGGAAGAGTTACGTATATACTAAATAGAAAACTGTTTCATTACACATGCATTAATTTGCGAAGAAACTTAATTTCATACTTCTTCGTATGATAATTTCACTGCTCTTAAGTGTAATTCTAACATAATGTGTTCCTAAAAATTTAATTAATTTACCTGAAGCTGGATACCAAAGCTTAGTTAGCTAATCTGTGCGAGCATGTGGTTACAATATTTTAAAATTGTAAAGTGGGATTCCTGTATTGAATTGATGTTTATTTATTGACATAACACTGCATGATTTATGGAAACATATGAGGAAACCTTTAAAACAGTGGCAATCTTAGGTTCTAGAAATCCTGATTTATTTTTAATTACAATACATTCTTCCTGAAACAGGTTCATCAGAGCTTCGTAGTCAGCTTTCGACCATGAAAGCGAAATCTGAATACGTATGTCAACAAGATTGATTCAATAAAAGTTTCTCGGGAGTCCAGCCGGATGGTGTCATAAAACGACAACGTTTCGACAACCTGCTCGGTTGTCTTCATTGAATATAGTGAAGTTGCAAGAGAGATAGATAATCCGTAGGGTGGAAATGTAGCAAGTAAAACGATCTGCAAAATACTAACCTATAATGTCGCCTAACATCTCTTTGCATTAATGTCTCAGAGGGCAGCTAACTGCGATTCTTGCGAAATTCTTGGACGGACACTATTTCCTTTAAATTAGAATAAATCTAGCAAGAACATTAAGCACAACCGTTGGGCCAATTATAAGAGTATACATGTAAATATTCAAGTTTTTGCCTTGCTAAACTTTGCGCTAGAACCAACTTTGGGAAAAAAACCGTTAAGAGCCGATGGCGTAGCCACGCGGTCTCAGTAGCCAAATCTTGGAGATAGAGGAATACCCCGGGACCCAACCTCGCACTTTGGACTTCGTACGGAGAAGTATTTTTTCCATCTCATAGAAACTTAACCAGCCAATGGTGGAAAACAAGAAATTGATAAACAAAGACCACATAAAAGATGGAAGGGAGGACAAGAGACGGCCACGATTCTGACATTAAGGTTGCAGTCTTGAGAGTATCTAATTTGGATCGCTGGTCTTGAAGGTAGCCAGAGACATTTACTGGTGCTACCCTTGTCTGTGAACAGCTCGAATAATCTATACTAATATCACAAATGTGAAAGTAACTCCGTATTTTACGTTTTCAAGGCTAAACGGCTAATCCGATTTTGATTAAAGTTGACAAGGAGGTACTATTTGATATTATGAAGGCCATAGGATACGTTATTCTGTAAAAATGATATATTTTGTAATGGAATTTTGAAAGCTAACTGAATGGTCATAGACAGACGCATTGGATGTGTAGGTCTTTGTAATGCCTTGTGAGAGAGCAGGCTGCTGGTGAGTGGTTAAGGCACTTGGTTTCAAAAGTTCTGAGTCGCGCCTCGGATTCAAATACCGTTGTGGGCAGAATTTTTCAGAGATGTTTTTGATTACATGAGCCACGCCCGGAGTACCGCTATCCATATTACGCGGTATACTGTAGGAGCAGCCAAGACAGAGGCGGAATGTGTGGAAGATCGAAACTCTGTCACGTAAGCGCCCCAACAACCTTTCGGGACCCAACGATGCCATACGCGTTTAATTTTTTATGCTACCATCGGTCACTCAGTTTTTTCTCTCTCGGTATCAGTTTGTGTATGATCTACGCTAACAATACTATAAATGCGAAAGTGACTTTTCCTCTCTGCCTGTGTGTTACGTTATGAAAACCAAACGGTTATACTGATATTTATTTATTTATTTGTCGTATGGCTAAGCAACTAATACAATACAGATAAATATATACAATGACAAGAACGTTCGTAGCGTTCACAAGTTGATGTCCAAATCTTCCAGCCATTCTATGAAGGAGCTTATAGCTCCAAAAACATCTTCAAATGGTCCATAATACTTCGGTACAGGGCATTCCGGGATAATATGCTCCACACTCTGGGCAGTCAAATACAGGAGAATCCTGAAGACCCCTCTTATACAACATGGCATTGCATTTCGCATGGCCTGTTCTTAGGCGATTTAGTTTGGTCCACTCGTCTCTATTTAGATAGAATCCCGGAAGTCCAGTTATGGGATCTTTAATATCTCGATGTTTTACAGATGCGGAGTATCAGCTTTGTCGCCATTTTTCCATGACATCAAGGTTAATTACATCTTGCCATACCGGATTTCTGGATTTAAGACTAGTGGGGGTAAGATATTTAGGACCTCGTGGATTGGGAGATCCTGTGGATGATCAGGATGGTGTAGTTTTATCCACTCACGTGCCATTGCTTCTTGGCGTCTTATCTCCGGAGGTGGTATTTTGCTGATTAGGTGTAACCAGGGGACTGGGGTGGATTTTAGAGTGCCAGTTATTACTCTCATACACTCATTCAGGTAAACGTCGATTTTTCTAGTGTGAGCACTACGTTGGCACACTGGAGCACAGTACTCAGCGACAGGGTAAACCATGGTGAGAGCGGTTGTTCGTAGTGTGTCCGCATCAGCTCCCCACGAAGTACCAGCTAGCTTCTTCAAGATGTTGTTTCGTGTTTTCAGTTTCTGACTTGTGTTTTCGAGGTGTTTTTTGAATGTTAAGGAGCGGTCTAAGGTGATGCCAAGATACTTAGGATAGAAATTATGTTTCACCCACTGGTGGCAGAAGTTCACTTTGAGCTGCTGATGTGCTGTTCTATTGCTCAAGTGGAATGCGCATACTTCTGTCTTCATCGGGTTCGGACAAAGTCTCCACTTCCTATATATGCATTCAAGGTTTCGTTAGAGAGTATGCTCTCAGCTTCCTCTAATGTGGCAGTTTGGACGGCGATAGCTAAGTCGTCAGCGTAGCAGAATTTATTGCCGGTTTTTCCTGGCATGTCACTGGTGTACAAATTCAAGAGCAGTGGAGCTAGTACTGACCTTTGAGGTAATCCATTTTTTATTGTAAATGACTTATTTGTCATATGCCCGACGGTGACCTTAAAATATCGGTTGGTCAGCATATTCTTCAGGAGTGATGTTAGTTTCCTGCAGGGCATATGTTTTTTTTTTTTTTTTTTTTTTTTTTTTTAAAGTAGCAGCACAATACTGATATTGATGCAATTTGACAATGAAATGCTTTGTTTCATTACGAGGGACACAGGATACTTTTTTAGGGGATAAATAACATTTTTTGCCATTAAATTTTAAAACTAACTGAATGGTGCCAAACGGATGGATAGCCTTTGTATGTCTGTAATGTTATATCAGTCGCGCTGGTTTCCTTTCTTTTGCGGTCTATTAGTGTATGATCTGTTCAAACATTTCTTTTACAGACAAAACATACTATATCGAGGATATGTTAATTTTCGCTGCACCAGTCTATTTTTTTGTGCCTATCTAAATTGGCTTAAGTACATTTTGTCTTCTTTTTTGACATACCTCACAGAGCACGAGCAGCTAAAGTTATTAGAAACTAAGAATCTGATGCTCATACTGAAGAAAGAAGACAAGACCAAACTCAATGACATGATACCCTCAGTTAAGCCCCCCTTAGTGTTTCACTGTTTAAAAAATAAAAAAAATAAAATAAAATAAAAACATGTTGCAAATTGACTATCTTTATGAAACATTTTCGATTACAGAATGATATGGTGATGGCTTCTCCACTATATTATCTTGAATCCTCATTTTTTTAGATACCTTTTACGTAACTTACATTTTTCTACATTCCATTATAGTAATAATATTTTAAGTCCATGCGTACGAAATCGCGGTAACATCAAATTCATTTATATGGAGGTTAGCCATAGTTTTGGCCTACTTTCAATTATTCATAGTCAGGTTAGGAAATATAAACTTCTACACCAACAGAAGAATGACCTGGCCTCGCATTGGGGAGGACGGTGGTTCGAATCCCCGTCCGGGCATCCAGATTTGGGTTTTCCATGGTTTCCCAAATCACTCCAGGCAAATGCCGAGATGCTTCCCTCAAAAGACCATGGCCGAATTCCTTCCCATTCCTTGCCCCCCATCCTTTCCCGTCTCTTAAGACCTCGCTGTTAGAGAGACATTAAACAGATAAAAAAAAAGAAGAAGAATGTGATATTGAATTACTTATATGGAAGTCGCATATATAAACAGTGTAGAATTAACAGAACATAGAACCATTCTATGTTAAAATGCACAACTGGACTGGAATTTCTGGCGAAAAGGAGTGGACTGAAACTGAATGAAACTAATCAGATCTGAGGATCCGCTCGCCTTACCTGCAAAAACGTCGATTGTAAAGTGGAGTGACAACATAAATTTTGTACTGTAATTCATGTATAATGCCATGTTTTAAATTGATTTCGTTTGTATGTGGATGCATGAAACATAGTTTTGATTCAAAGTTTTAAGGAATTATGTGGGGTAAACAAGAAACGCAAGCTGAGGATGGATCAGACAATGGTTTCATAATGATTAATTATGAATAAGTCAAATGGTCAATTTAAATGTAATAAATGTTGTATTTGCATGTTCCGTACTTCATAAGATGATTAAATGAAGTTTATAGTTTAAATTCTTTCATTTGGAAATTACACATCACTGGTAACTAACTAAAACTGATGAATTTGAAATGTTTAACAAAAATTATTTATTTAATTAATAATTTGCAAATAATGACCAGCTTAATTAACGAGCTTACAGCAATAACATTTCAAAATTAGAAACGTTGTACCTATAATAGCTGTGTAGGATTTTCACAGCACAATAGTAAAATTATAATAACATCTATTTAACTAGATACGAATAAAAACAATATCATAGCAAATTTTATGTCTATCGATTCTTTAGTCACAATATGCAGTTGTTATACGGCGATTTACAAACCGGAAGAGGATGTGTCATATGTCTTGCCTACAGTTTGAGCGGAAAATTTGAAATAAACAGTATTGTAGATGTGTATTAGGCGCGAAAACTAAAGAAGAATCTTTGCATGCAGCGCCAAATTCCTACAGTATAACTGTCTAAGCGGACCCGCTACTAGCTGAAGCAGTGGTGAGTGGTGTGGTTGTGGAGTGTTCTCGATACGTAACAGTGACTGAGTGCATCTGGACAGCGTCCACTGAAACCTACTTAACGTTCTCATCTACTCGGGTGGCATTAGTGACAGAGAGCAGCAGTGAAGCATGCGATAAGGATTACCAGACGTAGCTACTGTACAGTAATTATACTAGCACGCAACTTGTACTCATTGGAAGAATAAAAGTAGTGTATAGAAAACAGACGACACTTGTATGCAGTGCTGCCATTTCTACGGATTTATGCGTGGATCTACGGATTTTTATAAAAATTTAGGATTTTCGGCTTTTGTAAAATATCTACGGATTTTGTTTATTTTTTACTATGTGTTGATTTTTTCCGTATATTGGTGTTTTTTTAAACTTTGAGCGTATAAGGGTAATGCATTACAGAATTGTTAATCGTTTCCTTGCAACCGCTCGTGTGAACGAACGATTGAAATAAACCTTATATTTTGTTTGATTATAGATTTTATAGATCTTAAAAGACAGTAATACAGAACTATCGGCGCACTCTTTAATCACGGTGATATGTTCGTTGGCACGGCTTACAAAGCAGTGCCTTCTGAGAAGGCTTAACCAATATGTGTTCCAGAATTTCACATTTCCTGTTACCGAAGATATGCTAAATTTAATGTCAATAAAGAAAATAGATAATGTATAGTCCTCACTCCATCCTCCCCCCCCCCCCCAAAAAAAGAGTATGCACAACAGTAGCAGTGTTGAAAGTGGCCATGTGTAAAACATGTTCAGAGATAATTCTTACTTTTAATGTAGAATATTATTTTGTATATCGAATTTTAAAGACCTGGAAATAAAAAGTATTCCTAATTTTGACTCTCTCTTCAATAATTATTGTTTTAGTATTTTAGTTAGCGAGTCTCCTGATTTTTGTACCCAATCTACGGAAATTTTAGCGGCCATATATGGATATTCAAAGCCAAGTGGCTGGCAGCAGTGCTTGTATGCATGGAATTTGAGGCTATACTTGATGGATCTGCAATTCTATTAGTGAGTATTGAAGAAACGACATAAGAAATCATTTCTAGCCGGCCTATTAGATGAGTGGTTAGAGATTGGTCCTGGCATTCAGAAAGCGTGGGTTCTATCAGCAGTCCACCCACCAGAAATCTAAGGCTGCAATATTCTATTTATCTACGTAAAAATATTTTGGGTGTGAAATAACCCCAAAAAGTAACAGGGCACGGTAAATTTATCGTGTTTCACATAGAGAAAAATAACAATTCCTATAGAAACAAACTAGATAATGGCTATCACAAGCAGGAATTTCCTTTGCTAGGGAACCTTATTTTAGAATGTGTTATTCATTCTTCTGCTTTTCAGAGTTCCCCAGCAAAAATTTTATCAGATAAATATCGAAAAATATTTTTAAAGCGTAAATGAAAATTTTCAATCAGTGTTAAAATTTCTTAAAAAATTGAAAGTTTGGAGGTAAATACTACTGTATTACCTGAAACACCCCTGCGCACACTCCATTTTCAGTAACAATCCATGGTACTTCAGTAAATAGGTTAACGTACAATATTTGCACTATCTGGATAAAATAATGTTAGGGGGTGAAATAGCCCTCCAAGTTTGGCGAATACAGATGAAAATATTGAAAAACTAAATGAATTTTTTTTTATCGTGATTAGAATTTTTTTTTAATAAAAAAAAGAAACTTAGATGCTGAAACAAAATTAATTAAACATCAGAAAAATAATTGAGGGCAAAAACTCAATTCTGGTGAATGTTCTTTATTGCTGGTAAAGCATTCAGAGAGAGCATTGACTGTCAAGAGGGAAAAGCAAGTAGTGTGGTATAAAACAAAGAAATAGATGGGAAATTTTGGCGTATTGGGATCGGCCTTTTTTTCTTTCAAGCTGTAACTTCCCCACATCCATAAAAACCTAAATAAATAACTTATCACAAATTAAAATGGTAGGCATTTTGCTACATAAATGAAAATTTTAAATGACCTGATTATCTTTTTTTTTTTCAATTTATAGTTCCAGATTGTCCGATCAAAAGATAGAAATCACTTCATTTTTGTGGAGCATTAATTTGCTTAAACTAATAATAGACTCTATGCGTTAGGGTAAAAAGATAGCAACATGAAAATAATGACAACAACAAAAAAAAAGATAACCATTCTGTCGTTTTAGAATGCGACAAGGCTTCATTCACTTTCATTCTGGGTGTTCTGACGAAATGAACAGTGACAATGTATATATGAAGTAATATGAATTGAATAATAATATCATTGACAAGTGAGTTGCTGTCATTTGTCTTAATCAAACAGCATTTTTAGACTACCTAGCAATCGCATTAGCGTTTAGTTTATTACAACATATTGAGAAATCACTCTAATCAGAGGGGGAATAATGATAGATTTCGGAATAATTGTTATGAGTCAATTTTGGTGGTAGGTGATTCCAAGCCTCTTTTTTTGGTAACAAATTTGACATTTTATGTGCCAATGATTTTACGAAATTATTTTTGGGATTCATAATTCTTAGGTTATAATTTCCTAAATAACTGGCTGAACATATGACAATCAAGTTCGAGATTCTTTTCTTTGTCTCTTCACATAACAAACTTTTTCCAAACTGCTTAACCGAAGTTTTTTGATTATTTCTATGTGAAAGCGGTCGTTGACAAACTGTGATTGGTGATACCAACAGATAATAATCTGAGGATTGTATGAAATATCTTAAAACAACGCAGTTCCGTCTGTGTAGACCTACTATCGTCAAAGGCCTGTACTGAAATGGGATTCTTAATTGTTTTCTTTCTTTTTGTCACGACCACTTTAAATGAGTATTGCTTTCCGTAGCCCAGAAAAAGCCTAAGGCCACATCACAAAAGAAATTCCGAGAAAATTTGTTTTGAGTTCATTTTACTTGATAAATTAAAATCAGCGTACGAAACTGTGTAGGAACTTCATGCAAAATTTGGCATATTTGGCGGAAAGTACGTACTTTTTGTTTTTCCCTGAATTATGAGTTCATTTGCAATAACTTTATGAAGGAGACGAATATATTAATATTTACATGACAATAATCCAAGGAGTTGCACTCACATTGTCTTATATACATTTCACTGCACTGATTAATCTGTTCTCGCACCGAAAGCACAAATATAAATGAAATTATCCACAACATCTAATCATCAAATCTAAGTGAATTATTAAAAATCAAGGAGTCATTTTTCAACGTTTTGATATCTAAGAATCATTTACTTTTTAATGCTCCAGTTTTCCTTCAAAACAATATCATTGATACTGCAAGAACCCACTGATCCCAACGGCTAGGTCTGTTACGATCAGAGTACATATTAAAGATTGCGTTGCATTATGACTCTACTGAGGTCAACTCCAACGCCGTTTTTAAATTTTAAAGCAGCATAAAATCAAAAGAAACCACATCGGGGAACTAGGTATTCTTTCGAAACAAGGAAATATTAATAGAATTGGGAAAGAAGTATGAGCTGGTTGTTTTATTTATTGTGTACTAAATATTCTGTTAGCTATTCTTACGTTGATTAGCTCCCAGGGACTAGGAAATTCTTCGCCGTGTCCTTCGTTTGAACACGTCAAATCCCAGGTTGCCTAATCAGTGGCTTTCTCGTCAAAAATTATAACTGAACACTTTTTGAAAACATTCATGTAAACATAGTTTTCTGATTATGTAAGTCAAGTGCAAAACATACTTAAAAATTTATTTCATTGTTAGAAGTAACGATAAGAGAGTTAACTTGAAACAGTATTATTCAAATATCCTTCTTTCATTCTTCCTTGTCATGTCCTTACTGCCTAAATGACAAGTGTAGTATTGCTAGAAAAGACAGTACGTGGTGGATTTGTTATATATTTCATCCATTTTCTTGCCATTAAATGAGATCTGCAGATTAATTAGGAAATTATGAGTCAGCAGTACATGTCTAAAAAAGTTAAAAATTCTTGATGCACGACAAAACCATAAAGACTGTACTGACAGTGAATTGAAACGGAGCTGAATAGCTATTACTGCTGTTTCACGGCTCTTTGATTTATAGCAACAGGAATGTTATTTAAGTCTAACTATTTCGCAGTTCACAATTGTATATTCAATATATCGGACCTTTAGCAGTACCAACAGTGAATGCGTTCTCATTTAAATTTAATAGTACCTGCATGACCGATCTTCGCTCGGTATCTTTCGATTTCTGTTCAATATACAAGATTTCGAGTAAAGTTTGATTAAAGTAAAAGGTTTGAAGGCTTCCTAGGCGTTTTGAGGTGCACAGTTAACCAAAGAGAAGCTTAACTAACATCAGTAGGCTTACTGGTACCTGAACCTTCTACGTAATAAGGTTAGAGCTGTTTTCGAGAAACCAAATACAAAAGTTAAAAAAAAATAATCATGTTAAAAACTTGAAAAATAAAACGTTATCTACATATAAAATGTCATTCAAATCGCTAGATCTATTTACGAGACCGCCTAATAAATTGCTTTAAAAAATGCTATTACTAGGGATTAAATAATGGTGCGAGATTTGTGGTAATTCGGGGGATTCTACGATAACCCTTCATGGTGGATTCCTATGGAACTCGACGAGAAAAAATTGAATGTATTTAATATTTTATATGTATATATATATATATATATCGCTTAGTTTTCGAGATATCGTATCTCAAAATTTTGACGTGGTTGGTTGAAATGCGACCTGGACCAGAAGATAAATTTCGTCGTAGCCAAGTTTGATGAATTCGTATGAAACTCGACGAGACAAATCGAAAATAAAGAAATTTTTTTTTTTGGTATCTCAAGTGAAGAGGTTAGGATTAGATCCAGCCTGGACCAGAAAAATATCCATCAAAACCACTATGTCTATACGGTGGAAATATACTTTCAATGTTTTATTTTGTTCACAATGTTTGTTGTTAGGTTGAAATACGGCCTGGACCAGAAGAAACGTTGCCAAAAGCACAAGGAACTATACCTATAACTGATTTAAGAACATTTATTCTTTATTTTCTATATGTTTCGTCGAGTTCTATAAGAATTGATCATCAGATTGTGACGTTAATAGAACATCATCAGTGATACATTCATTCACTCCGATAAAACTATGCTCATACCTCGCGTGGTAGTATTTAATGAAAAACTAACAACCACTTTTTACGGTCAAAAATTAAACGATGATTACTTTATAACTGGTACATGTAGTATTATTTTCAAAGAAGTTTCTGTAAAGTATCACCTCTGACAAAACCAATGATAAATTTTTAATTATCTCCCTTTTTAAATGTTTTACAATTAAACTTGCAGTGCTAATATTTACATGGGTCATCCAGTGCACAAGAACTGTTCGTTTAAATATTCTTTGAAATAAAAGATAAATTATTTGTAGGCTCTCTGGTACCTGAATTGTCTACGAGATGGTTGGTGCTAGTGCCGTTTTCGAGATTTCCAGTGAAAAATTGTTCGTATTTTCTAAACTCGCTTTTTCGTAGGGAAGAAAACTATTTAGGTAATCTTAAAAGTCGAAACGTTATCTAAATATCAAATTTCATCCAAATCATCATAGCTGTTTCCGATATATATATAAGAATTGCTCGTTTAAAGACATAACAAGGCTATAACTTTGTGCTCGCTGTAACATAAACACTAGTTTTAATATAAAATACAAAATAGTCGTTTTCCATAGATCCAAATCTATGAGATAATTAAAGTAGTAATGAATTTATAGCAAAATCATGACATAGCAAAACAAATGTACACATCAGAAGATGCAGTCACAGAATAATATGTATATTAATTACATCAACAATATTTATAGAAGATACTTCCAACTGTTTTATAGATATATTTGAAAGAAATACTTCTATGGAATAAACGGAATAATCAGGTAAAAGTTTTAAATTGTTTTGCTATATTTAATTTTTTTTGCCTCCAAGACATTTTAGCTCCGTTGAAAACTTATATCAATAATAATAAAAGTAATAATTGATAAATTGCGATGGAGCGTATGCTCCTGTGCCAATCTCCCTACACATTCATCCTTCTCACTTCCTCCTCCAACCCACTTTTGTCCCTCAACCAATTTTTACTTTAAATTTTTTCAGTGTTTTCGGTAAATTATTCATTACCTCCCCTGGCAAGTTATTCCAATCCCTTACACCCTTTCCTATAAAAGAAATTTCTTACACTCCCTTATGCCTGAAATCAAGTGTCAGCTTGTGTTCATGGTCATCTTCACCCTTCCAAGCACCTCTCTTAAATTTCCCATCAATATCTTTCCACGCTTCATCACCAATATAGGCCTCGTATATTCCCATGGCTCTCTTCACCCTCCTTCTATCCTCCAATGAATCCCACTCCAGCTCCTTTATCATATTAGTTACCGATTGTGTTTTTCGGTAATTTCCAAAGACAAATCTAGCAGCCATTCTCTGCACTCCCTCCAACTCCTGTACTTGATACACAAAATATGTGTCCCATACTGCACCATCATATTCCAGCAGTGGTCTGACCAGAGTTTTGTACACCAATTCCTTTACTTCTCTAGTGCATCCCCTCATCACTCTTTCCAATATGTGAATCCTTTCCCTACTACCTGCCCAATGTGTCCTACCCAGTTAAGTCTGCTATCAAATGTTATGCCAAGATATTTATGTTTCGAATCTTGAATAAATAGTTCCTTGCCCACTTTATAATCATAATCAACCTTTATCTTTTTATCTGTGTACCTAATAAGATGGATCTTCTTTGCATTTATCTTCATCCCTTGTTGAGTCACCTAGCTAGTTATCTTTGTTGAAGATATGTGTGACAATTACTTTTAATCCTTCGGAAGATCATTTTTACAAACAATGCCATGATTTTGTATTTTAAATGTTTAATTTTAACTACCTAGGCCATCAATGTGCCTATATAGACTCTCTCCAGTCTCAAAATTCGTAACCATTTGAATAGCTGTCTATATTAAGTTCTACTGCTAACGGTAATAATTTTTATTACTTGTTTCTGTGCCTTGAATATCTAATTGCTACAGGCTGAAGTGTCCCAGAATATTGTTTCAAATGGCATTAGGGAACGAAAACAAGTAAAATAACTTAGCTTCTTTATACTGAGATCAAATATTAAGGAAACGGTGTTATTTTCAAATTTGAATGCACCCAGTCGCTTTGATATTTTAAAGACATGTACACTCCCATTTAAATTATGATCAATATGCATAGATACCAATTTTTCACTATCTAATAGACTTGCTATCAAATTTCATATATATCCCTGACATTAATATATGTGACGCACTGAATTGCGTATATCGAAGTGTAAGGACAGCTTATAAAACACATATTTCAATAATTTTCATAAATGAACTTATCGGAGCAACGAGCCTTTCAGGTTTTGTACTTCTATATTTAATCTAAAGTTATTTGAAATATGTCTGCATGAATACTTCATTTCTTTCTGTATTAACATCTGATATTTGAATCTCGTAAACGAAAGCAACTAATAACACTCTACAAGTACACATTTAGCTCACCCTTAAATCAACATAAGTAACAGCTGGGACCGAAAACTGAGTCGTAATCAAAGCGAGTGCTGCACCGTTCACGGAGACGTAGACAAGACAAACAGTTTCGTGTGTTGGCAGCACTGCAGGCCGCCACTCCAGGCGCCTGGCTGCCTCATCTGCCAACGTTTACACATATAACTAATGTAATAGCCTGCCCGCTAGATTGCCCTATTAAAACAGGAAGCCGTTCATAACGATTTTACGAAAATTAGAGAGACCGCGCAAATTAATAATTTATGACCTAAACAGGGCGCGTTTGCTGCAGACAAGAGGGCGTTGATGGCCTGACCTGCCCTTTCTCAGAGAGAAGTTGCCGTGGATGTAGGTCGCGAGTAACATGTGGCTGCCCGGTCGACGCGGTAACTCTTTACAATGGCAGGGCGCCCTGACTCTACATCCCGACAGGCAGTGTGGCGACTTCCAGCCAACAATTCACACATCCATTTCGCAATGAAAGTATCTTCAGTTAAATGTTTGCAACTTAGTACTTAAGTGTGAAGCGAAAAAGCTGCTATTTAAATGCGGCCTTGGCTGTAGTTTTCGTAATAATTTATCCCATCTTATCTTCTTTTACATTTACGTAGAAAATGAATACCTAGTGTAATTTTCCCACCTCTACCTCCATGTGTGGTGAAGTTTATTCTACTTAAGAAAAGTGCTCTATGTATAACTGTTATCTTTTTTAATTAAAAACAATAGCATTTCACGATGAACGCACCCACCAGTTAACTGCATCCCCCCCTCCCCAATGCCCTAGGACTGACTTAAACCAGCAACCCTTGTAAATTAAGTCAAACGTGTTATCACTTACATTACCAGTGCCGGCCTCTCAAAACCAAAGACCTACCCTGTTGAATATACAGGTTAGGTTAGGTTATGATGCAGGAGGATTTGAGTGGCTGGTTGAAATTCTGTCACCAAGTAAATAAAGACCACGCAGAATTCTTGCTATTAATGAAAAGGATGCAGCTAATATACTGTCGCCAAGAAATACTTTCAGACAAATGAAACTTTTATTGGCCATTCTGATGAATTCTGAAATGATCGTTTTAATTACTTAGGTCAATATATTCATATTTGTATTATTTTAATTTCTTCATCAGAGATGAAATATATAATTTTCTTAATAGATACGTCAGGTCAGTCTAAAATATTCTGTCGATAGAAGAACGGATGCATCAGAACCGATTTTCTGCAAACATTTATATTGGATTTTTTTTTATAATAACTATTTTATTAATATGGTACTGATATTTTTATATTTACTAATGAGAATGGTGTCTTAAAAAGACACATATGGCATTCCTTTATTAGAATAGAGTAAATTTACTGCATTTATTAAACTTAATTACATGACAGGATGATAGTTGGTTTACATTGATCGCCGTTTCAAGGTGGATGTGGTGTGGCAGTGGAGAAACACGCACGTCAAACAACATAGTTTACAGTTTTCACAATAACATGTCGTGAAGCAACGTGTAAGTAGTTGTTACCCCTCAGGGATCTTAACAGTAAAGTTTTTGTAGAACGATACTACACCCCGCGTCTTTCACGCTGGCCTACACCAAATCACGTAAATAAGCGAGCGCGCCAGTTCTCAATACTGATGAAAGTCCACCTAAAGGCGGCCACACACGCTACGGTACACCGGAGAGGTTTACCTGTGCAGGTAAACCTGTACAGGTAGACCGAAGCGTGTGTGCACAAACCTTCACAGGTATGCGGACCTGCACAGGTAACCGGAGAAGAACGAAAAATCAATTAATTCTACCTGCGCCAGACTGCTGACCGGAGCGTGTGTGGGGGTATAGCGGTAGACCTGTACAGGTTTCAGTCTCATTTATAGCTTTGTGGAAGAGATCACGTTGTGTGCAGTGCCGTAACAGTTTTTCTTCTTTGTTTAGCTTCAAAGTAAAAACATGCGCTATGTGAAATCGTAAATTAGATAAATTTATAGAAAAGTTTATTGAAATTTGTAAATCAGAATCTTCTCCGTGGTGCGTAAGAGCAACAAATGCCTTGATCGCCTCAAGAAAGATGCCACCTATGCTACATTGTTTCAAAAACTACAAGAGTGTGAATCTGATGCTAACAAGCGAACAGTGATTAAAAAATAAATAATCTAAGAAGTAACGCCCGTAAAGAGATAATAAAATGAAACCTGATTGAAGTCTGGAGAGCCGGCAGATGCAATTTATAAGATATAAGCTTGAGGCGATATTATTGTAGAAAATTTTAGGCACTCTTGCGATCACCCTGATGCAAGAAACCTTCAAGTTGCTTCAAGTCTTTCGTTTGAAGAAACAACACTTCTCATTATGGTATCGTTTTTAGGTATTAATGGAGTAACCATTGAAAGACACAAAGAGACCTGTAATGTAATAAGATGTACAGAAAATAACATTTAAGCATATATCATAGATAAGTATGTAGAACAACTGTAATGTAAAAAGATGTACAGAAAATAACATATAAGCATATATCATAGATAAGTATGTAGAACAATTGTATACATTTGATGCTGGCCATATGGTCGTCAGGACCGAAGGCCAAATAAATAAATTAAAAAAAAAAACCATTGAAAGCAATTTTAGATAAACCTATTCATCAAATACACAAGTAATTACGATAATATGTAACTTATATCCTTAATTCGTTCAACAAATCAATATGAGTGTATTGATTTCTTTTTGACAAATACTTTTTACACCAATTTTGACGATTTTTCTTTACTGTTTACATTTTTAAGCTATTAAAACGATTCCATGGTTATATTAGATACACTGGGCTCCGTCTGTGCTCCGGTTTACCTGTCCGGTCTACCAGCACAGGTAAACCTCTCCGGTGTACCGGAGCATGTGTGGCCGCCTTAACTGTGTCCTTCCAGATCGTAGCTGTTTGCGCCAGCACCCTGCACTAACGGTCCATCTGGATATCGAGCACCAGGGTCAGGCGGCATGAAGCGACGGTCACCTGAACAGATCGTACGGTTATTTACAGAAAAGCAAACCAAAAATCAGTCGGCATACTTGCTGTTCGAGTCATACTGTAAAGGAAAACAACAGGCCGTCGCGCAGGTTGTATTGTAGCGGAGCGGGTTTGTGGAGTTCGTTAGGGGGTTAAAAACAAGGGTGGATTAGCGCGAAATGCTATCCACCCCTCCCCTCGCCTATCCTGGCGGTTTCAAAGAAGTGACCTGGCGGTCAACAAGACACTTCATTGCATTTGGGAGGAAGCGGGTTTGAATTCCCGTCCGGGCATCCGGATTTGATTTTTCCATGGTTTCCACAAATCAATCCAGGCGAATGCCGGGATGATTTTTTTTTTTTTTTTTTAAAAAAAAAGAAAAAAAATCCATGGCCGAAATCCATTCATTGCCCCCCTCCTTTCCCGCATCTAATGACCTCTACGTCGACGTCAACGAAACGTAAAGCCATAAGCGAAAACAAATAATAAAAGAAGACACTTCTTATTGAGAAGTCGAAAGAACAGTATCGTGCAGATGAAAGATCGGTCAGTCATATATAAACAGTGCACTTTGTATTAAAGGAGGTAGATCTGGTGACTGCTCTGCGACCAGCGGAAGTTTGTTTCATTGGACGATCGTCTCGCTGGTCGCTGATCGCTCCTCGTTCTCGCTGAAGAAGACTCCAGTGTAGTGAGGCTACAGTGCTACTCACGGACAATACGTCCTCACCGTTTATCCTGTAAAGACTCTAGAGACACATCGTGTCATGCTCTACTGGTATCACTGCATTTCAAGATTGTTCTTATTTTTAAACCTCTACAAAAAAAGGAAGAGGTTCTCAATTCGTCTGTTTTTCTTATGTATGTTCAGTCATATCTTCGCCAATTTTGAACCGATTTAAATGAAATTTTTTTAGTGGATAATTATACCTCCAAAGTGGTCCCATATGAATTTAATTCTGAAACTACCCTTTCTACCCCTTCACATCCCTTAATTTTTATACAAACCCACATTTTTAATCCTATTTCGATGGAACTTTGGACATGTATAGTCAGAAATAAAGAGAAAAATACTGCAAACGTTTGGTTTGAGAAAACTGAACCTCTCTCCCTATACACCCCCTTAATTTTTGCCAATGTTCTTTGTACAAAGCTACAGTGGACACTATTTAACTGATCTCCATTAAAGTTGGCAAGTTCATGGAGAAGGTTTCTGACCAAAAAAATATAAAAAACTACCCCATCTCACCCTTTTCACCCCTTAATTTTATACAAACCTACAGTTCCAACCTGATTTTGATTGAACTTTGCACATGTATACTGTAAAATAAATAGAAAAATCCTGTCAACATTTGGTCTGCCAAAGCTCAACCCCTCTCCCTCCTTCCACCCCCTTAATTTTTGTCCATGTTCTTTATAAAAAGCTGACTCTTTTTTACATTTATCTTCATTCCATGTTGACCTGCCCAGTTAGATATCCTGTCTAGATTACCCTGCAGCTGTTTACAGTGTTATACAGTTTTGATACTGTTGTATTGCATTATGTCATTTTCAAACAACCTAAATTCTATATCAATACAGTCATTCATTAAATTGACTAATATCAGTGGTCCCAATATGAAACCCTATGGCACTTTTAACACTATATACAGCTGCTAACTTATGCTATCCCCAAAGACTACACACACTACTGACAGTGGAATCCTAGGGTACAACAAATCAATAATACTACATAAATCAAGACATTCTTTATATATATATATATATGATTAATTAAAGAGAATAATATGATTGGTGGGGTACGGTATTGTCACAGCATTTACTTCAATTCTACTTTAGTTGCACCGTTTCCGTTTCTTACATTTTAGAGTGAAAAGAGTCACAATTTTCATCTATGTATTTTCTAATGGTCTTATATTGTACTGTGTAGTGTTTTTCATATGAAATAACATTATTTTGCCTCAGTTTATGCGACAAACAAGCGTGGTCTATTCTCTAAGGAACTGTCGCCATCCCGTTACCCAAACAAGCATGGGGCACGAAAGATAGTGATGCCGGCTAATACACTAGATCCTTCTAGGCTCTCTCCGTCGATTGCATTTCACCCCGTTGTCTTCCGTACACTAGTCGTTGAGTACCAGTCGCTTTAAACTGGAAATTTTTTCATGTCGCTAATAATTCTGTATACTACCCAGCACTGAGCTTTGAAGGCGTGTTCACGTTGAAATATCGCGCCACACTGCCTGTACCCGTGTTAGGTGTGGCAGTGCCCGCAACTACCCTCTCTCCCAGCGCGCTAATAGCCGGCGAGCGAGGCGCTGCCGTTCGCCACTCCGCGTTTGGATATGCCGGGGGAAAATTATGCTAATGTTGAAGCAACAGAGGGCTAAGTGGCGGAAGGGACGACGCTCTGGCTAAATGGCAGACCGAATCACTGCGCCCGACCAGGGAGCCATAAACAGAGACGGCGTCTGCAGCCCACCAACTTTTCTCATTACAACCTAATGTATTCAGAGAAAGTTTCGCTACTCGGTAAGCCCTATTATCCATTCGGAGGTGGCACAGTTATCCCTGCCAGTTTTTAAATACTGCGTTTCCCGAATTACGATAAGAATAATAGCAACACAAACAGCAAGTAATTTCTATTTCTCTTATTTAAAGTGTATCTGTATATCGCCATTTTTTTTTTGTTATTTTTTGTTGTTGTTGACTTATTTTTTCCTTAGTAGCTCTACCAGCGGTGGTCCAACTACACTCGTACAGAAACTGTAAGCTAAAATCATGAGCAAATAACGTTAAGCAACGATTTACTACTGTTTCATCAAAATGGGATTATGGTTATTTTTATTACGCTTTGCAGGTATTTCACCATTTAATATTATAACTGTAAACTCGAGCTTACTATGTACTAATAAAGCACGAAGTATTGCAGGATTAATTTTTTTATGTTCTTCTCAGTTGTTAATTAACATAAGCATACATTTCCAAAGATTAAACCAAGCAGTGCAGTTGAATAAACTTCAATACAGTAAAGTAACATATCGGTATCGGTTTCTGACTTTAAAGATGTTTGAGCGGCTAACAAAAACTCATACATTATTTTTTTTAAATCTAGTGTAATGACTTCAAAATTATAGTAAATGCCGTGCACGAATTGATATTTCAGTAGCCGATCTGCGATACTGAGCTCCTGTACTTACTTAAACGAGTAGTCATTCGCGAGCGAATATTCTGGAAGGACAGCGAGTTGATATCCAATCATACTAAGCGTCTCATAGAATCCCAAAGAACAATAAGCAAACTTCAGAACCGAACTCAACAATTTCAGGCCGCCCATAAGCGTAATAACGATCCAATAATTTCAAAAAGCAACAGAATATGTATCAAAATTAGTTTTAACATTAGAGACAGTAACTTAATGTAGCCACAGGTTAAACCAAATATATATATACTAGCCTCTAAGCCCGTCAAAAATGATGCCTAAAAGGAATGTTATGGCGGTTCATTTGTTTGCGGTTGCTTAAATAAATAGAATTGTTGTTACGTAATGCTCCTAACCTTATTTTGTAATTTTTACATATTTTTGTTGTAGTTTACATAGCGATATAGATGGAACTTTTACTGAATTAATGATGTCAGAATTATGGAACCAATAAAATTAAAAATAAATTATGAATTCCAAAACCTTATACCGTATATTGGTTTTATTCCTGGTCCAGGTGTCATTCAGCACTATAAATACAGAAATACTTCTATCCGTATGAAATAGTAATTTCAGTAACTCGGAGCTTATGAAAGCAGCTTAAATTATTTAAAAACTAAATTCATTGCGAATTATTCTGTAAAAAATTGTGTCAGTTATCATTCTGGTCTAGTCTACATTTCGACCTAATCACAACTTATACTAATATTGCTATAAAAAATTCATAGGTTCTATTATCCGTGTACGAATACATTCATTGTATTGAGATATAAATTTGACCAACTGTAAATATTAACATATGTCTGCTATAGTGACATCAGAAATAAAAGTAACTAATAATCAATCTATTAATTTGAACGAGGTACGTACTTTTATTTCAGTGCTTCGACAAATAATTTCTTCGGGTATAAGGCTTTAAATATATACATCGAATATAAATATCTTGTAAGGCCGTCAACAATGACATGTTGAACGCAGTATTTGAGAAATTCGTTTCTTTGCTAATTAAGTACAATTTTCATCAAATAACGCTTATATTCTTGAAAAATGATGTAATGTAAATATTTGTTAGCTTACTGTAACAACGGTATCGCTGCACACAGAGTATAAGAATAATTTACACCGAACGAATTTTAAATAAGAAGAAACAACTAATAATTAATATGTCGATGTTTACGAGATACTTATTCTTTTAGTGTGCAGGCAGCTCATTTACTTGTGGATGATTAGCTAAATAGAACTGTGGTTAAATAACGGCCATAACCTCGCAAATCTTCGGTCATTGTTGGCTGGACTGTGGTGGCGGGAATCTTGACGTCAGTGTGTGACAGATAGAGCTACAGCATGACCTAGATTGGAATTTTATAGGTATAAACTGCCAAATACGTAATAATTACACGCCTGTGACCCAAGATTCATCTTCAGTGTTTAGTCAACTCAAAATAATAACTGAAATAATATTTTAAGGCTATTGTATCATTATAACGTCTCACAAGCACATTCAAGTCAGTAGACATATAAGGTCGATTACGCTGCCATCTGTGAGCACATTATGAAGACCATAACATAGTATAAAGACCCTAACCGCCTGATCAAACATAATATATTACCGGATATTATCATCGCACGGAAGATGATAGGGCGACTGTTGAGTTTGAGCGCTCCTAAAATTAAACTCACCTAGCGTTGAAATAACGTTACACACTATTTACTAACGTTTAAGACTGCGCATCCATACTTAATTTTTTACTAGATGTTTACAAGGGATATTGCAGTGCCTGTTTCCCCCACTCCTCCCAAATGACCTCTGGGACCCCACGCCTCTCCCCCCACTAAGATTCAATGACCACTGGATCCATCGGCCACACGTAAATGATTCTACTACCACTCCGCCCCCACTCCTCCCAAATTGTTATTTCCTCCCTCCGCACCACGACGTCTTACCCACTCCGATGGTTAAACGAATCAATGAAAAATTGATTATTACGCGATTAAGTGCCGATTTTTAAACATTTTACGGTTATTCCACCAGCTAAGCATTCTACAGGAAATAAGGGTTCAGACACATTCACGTGGACGAAGAAAAACTCCAACAGAGATGAAGGTCAGTTTAGAGACACGAAAAAAAATACATCAGAGGAGCTCTGGATCCATTCGGATAGTGTCGGGGTTGGACCTTCAGATTAACACGGAATTGGAGTCACAGAATGTTCCCTGAGTGGCATTACCATTAATTTCAAAGTCATGAACTCCTTAATATAATTCAGAAGACACACCGCTTCAGTAACAAAATCTAGATGACGAACAATAAAATGATAGTGGACTGATCCGGTGTTAAGCAGAGATTGTGATAGGTGCTCAGACCCTCGTCGTGGCTGCTAAATCCTAAATCTTCACGTTCTGCCCTGCAGCAGAATAGTTTCTTTCTCTCTGGTGTGTTTCTGTTTTGGTGATCCTACAGCCTAAATTATGATTTACAAACAAGGCGCGATATTGATACCATTTTATTATGGTGCAACAACTGGCAAATTATACTAAATTGTGACAAATGGAAAGTATTGCCAATAACGGTTATAGTTCTTTTTCGGCTCATGGACACTAAGCTCTATTCCCATTCTACTGCCCTTATTCCAACATGTGAAGGGGAAAGAGTGCCGCTGTCAAATCTGCCACTGGTCTACTTGGAGGAGGAGGAGCGGTAAGAAGTATTGAGGTGAGGAGCGAAGCAAGGGGAACATAAATATGAACTGCCAGTCGAGGGATAACGGAATATAATATTAAAATCTCCTTGATCATGAATACAAAGGAAGCTACGATATTATCCATACGTTTGATTCGTATAACGATAAAGACAATATGAATGGTGATGTAATAACTAGTCAACATTGTATTCCATTTAAAGCACTTGATTAGCAAAGCAAAGATTTATGAAGCTGTTAAATGGTTTGTGTGTTCTACGGAGTGGCAGAAACGTGACATGCTGCACGTTAATGTAAAATTATGTAAAAAAAAAACTAACCGAATAGACAAATTAATATGCTCATTATGGTTCCAGAAATATGCTGTATGCCTGCGTGACCAAGCATATGGTTTATAGAGCTGTGATCAGTTAAATAAAGAACCCTCCATCCACGGTTGGATGATTAAATGATTTTCTTCTTTCAACTGTCGTTAAATGTTCTTGAGTGAGAAGTGGTGAGCACTCCTCCAAGCGATACAACGTCGTCCCTATGGAATGATTCCTTCAAAATATCACAACGTAGTGGCTATTGCTTTATTTATATCTAAAGTACCTGGGTGACCGATCTACGCTCGGTATCTTTCGATTTCTGTTCAATATCCAAGATTTCGAGTAAAGTTTGATTAAAGTAAAGGCTTGAAGGCTTCCTAGGCGTTTTGAGGTGCACAGTTCACCAAAGAGAAGCTTAACTAACATCAGTAGGCGTACTGGTACCTGAAACTTCTACGTAATGAGGTTAGAGCCGTTTTCGAGAAAACAAATACAAATGTGCTCCTTTCTTTTTTTTAAAAAAAAAAATCTTGTTAAAAACTTGAAAAGCAAAACGTTATCTACATGTGAAATTTCATCCAAATCGCTAGATCCATTTGCGAGACCGCCTCACATATTACTTTAAAAAAAATGCTATTATTATGTAAAATAGAAATCTTAATGCCAGTTTGATAGGCCCTATTAATTAATGGTGTGAGATTTGTGGTATTTCAGAGGATTCTACGATAACCCTTGATGATGGATTCTTATGTAACTCGACGAGAAAAATTGAAAGTAAAAAATATTTTTTTATATATATCTCGCTTAGTTCTCGAGATATCGTATCTCAAAATTTACGCGGTTGGTTGAAATGCGACCTGAACCAGAAGACATATTTCGCCATAGCCAAGTTTGATGGTGAATTCGTATGAAACTCGTCGAGACAAATCGAAAAAAAGGAATTTTTCTGATATCTCGCTTAGTTCTCGGGATATTATATCTCAAAAGTGAAGAGGTTAGGATTAGCTCCAGCCTGGACCAGAAAAAAATCCACCAAAATGACCATGTCTATATGGTGGAAATGTAATTTCAATGTTTTATTTTGTACCTAGTGGTTGTTGTTAGGTTGAATTACAGCCTGGACCAGAAGAAACGTCGCCAAAAGCACAAGGAACTATACCTATAAATGATTTTTGACATGCTATATCTCGAAAACCAAGAACATTTATTCTTTATTTTCGATATGTTTCATCGAGTTCTATAAGAATTCATCATCGGGTTGTGACGTTAATAGAACATCATCTGTGCTAAATTTATTCACTCTGATAAAACTATGCTCATACATGGCAGTAATCTCACATCTTCTGATCAGCATTTCAAAATGCTAATAAAACAATTCCCATAAGAAGTAACCTTCGTTATAAACATTAATAAAGCACAAGGTCAGACGATTCAAAAGGCAAGATTCTATTTATCAGAACCCTTTTTTTCGTATGTGCACTCGCACGCGGCTTTTTACTTTATTATCAAACTCTACTCGAAATCTTGTACATTGAACAGAAATCGAAAGATGTTTTATAATTAAGGAGGTAGTATTTAATGACTAACTAACAACCACTTTTTACGGTCAAAAAGTAAACGATGATTGCATTATAAAGAAGTTTCTGATAAAACCATTGATAAATTTTTAGTTATCTTCCTTTTTAAATGTTTTACAATTAAACTTGCAGTTTTAATATTTCCACGGGTCAGCCAGTATACAAGAACTGTTCGTTTAATTACTCTTTGAAATCAAAGAAAATCAATTTGTAGGCTTTCTGGTACCCGAATTGTCTACGAGATGGCGCTAGTGCCGTTTTCGATATACGGAGTGACAAAATTGTTCGTTTTTTGTAAACTCGCTTTTTTGTAGGGAAGACAACTATTTAGGTAATCTTAAAAGTCAAAACGTTATCTAAATACCAAATTTCATCCAAATCATCACAGCCGTTTCCGAGATCCGAAATATATATATATATATACAAGAATTGCTCGTTTAAAGATATAATAAACCGCCACAAAATCCATAGTTAACTCGCATAGTCAATATCTTATAGTTTTTACTACTTAAACGTGCCGTCGTCGTGTATAAAAAGCCAATGTTGTCATTCTATTCTCAAGTAACTGAACTATTACCGTATATATGAGAATTATCTATACTAATAAATACAAAAGTAATTCTGTCTCTCCGTCTGAATGTCTGTTTGTTACGTTTTCAGGGATAAACGGCTATTCAGTAAAGCAATATATTTTATAATGGAATTTTGAAAGCTAACTGAACAGTACGCGTGGGTAGGTTTCTGTAATGATTTGCGAGAGAGCGGGCTGCTGGTTCAGTGACTAAGACGTTTAGTGTCAGGAGTTGTGAGTTGCGTCTCGTATTGAAATTCCATTGTGTACAGAAATTTTCAGAGTTCTGTTTGATTGTATGTGCCAAGCCTGGACGTACCGTTGAATGGATTCCACGGTAAACTGTAGGTGCAGCCACGAGAGAAGCGGAATGTGTGGCGAATCGAAACTCTGTCATGTAGGCGGCCGAACAATCCTTCGGGACCCAACATTGCCATACGCGTTTAACATTCTCTGCCAAAGCGGTCTCTCAGGATTTTCTCTCTCGCATTCAGTTTGAATATGTTCTCCTCTAATCTATACTATTAAAAAAATTGTAAGCAAACTGCGTGTGTGCCTTTATTTGAACGGGTACCATGCAACACTACTGCACAATTTTTGATGGGGATTTAGAATTTTTAAAGCTAATAGACCGAATGGAAATGTGCGGAAATAGCCAGTGACTTATATGTGCCATTAGATAGAGCAAGCAATTAAAAATGTTTTAAACGGAAAATTGTTGGCAATGGATCATTATGTACTTTAGACTCCTCTCGCAAAAATCTGACAATAGATTCCATTTTATTGTTTACTTTGGTTATTCAGTTTCTGGGCCGAATACGTGAATCAGATGTAATAAGCATTTACTTGCATCGTAAGAGTTCAGTTACGATGCGAAATGCGTTGGATTCGAATGTGGTAGACATATATTGTCTCTGGTACAATATCTCTCTCGTGTTCGCGAAAAGCTGTACCGTACAATAAACGACGTTAATACACCGATACTTCTTCCTTACACATCATTATGGATAAGGAATTCAGTTTTTTTCTCGAAGAAAGGTGTCTGAGAAACAGCTACACTTTAGATAATAACTTCTACAGAACTGTCCATATTTCGATTGACTTTACCGATTAATATATATTTGGAGGCTATAATTTGCAAATAATCTTGAATAATATTGCCCAAGGAACGTGTGTAAAAATGTTAACTGCTGTTCAAACCACGACCAATAAAATAAACTGTACTTTCTATTAAATAAGTCTTATAACCCTGATTTTGCAGTGTTTATCGCCAAACGTGCTATTGGGTTAATGTCGACAGCAACATTGAACCCAAATTAGAAAACTAAATCCATTATGCCTTATCCTCGCACAAAGCGTGTTATTTGTCAT